>VMBQ01015021.1:0-13217 GCA_007657795.1 Dreissena rostriformis | reverse complement strand
TAAGCAAACCTTTCAGTAATGCCTTTGTATAAAATTTCTTTTTTTTTCTTTTTGGAATAAAATTATTCAAGGATAATTATAAAGGTAGAGAAATATCTAAAGTCTGAAGTAAACGTTGTGATTTTAGCTTAAATAATGGCCGGAGATATTAACAAAGATCTATCGATATACAAAGATTGGAAACATCCATTCAGACCAATTTTTTGGATAGATCTTTGATATTAATTAGATAGATTTAAGGTCGTGGTAGACAATATTTTTGATGTCTGCCTTTGTTTAAACCTATATTATTTCTTATTAAATGCCGTACTTTCTATACTTTGCGGAGATACTCATTAAGAAACGTTGTAAGATTAAAGACCGAGGACGACTTTTGTTATTGAAAAGTACATATCTTTGTTTGTCTAAACAGTTACCATTTCGTTATAAATATTTCCCTTGTAAGTGTCATTTTAAAGGTAATATACAAATCTAAAGCCGAAATGAAGTTTGTGATTCTAAAATTGGGCGCAGTGAATGATTTAATTGAAAGTAGCTTTTGCCGCCATTGTGTGTGGATTGTGTCCAAATAGACGGTATCTATTGTATATAACCCCCATACTTATGTTGTCATTGCTTATCTTTTTATTAATGTGTTCCGGCCCGTAGCCTTGCGTTTGCCTTTTATCATGGTTCGACATGGGTTCTGTTTGCCCGTAATTGTATTATCGATGCAGTGGAAGTAATAAACGGAGCAAAATTCGTGTTTTTAAAATTGTATTATTCATAACAGTAACACAATGGTATTGGTTGTGTCTTGCACATATTTTATATTTGATACGCATACATATTCTTGAAGTGAAATATTTTGCCATCAATAGTTCAAAAGTAAATACTGGAAACCATACACAATTGCATACATGCATCATGCAGAGGTCTCCCTCTGGTTTAGTTTTAACCTATGTATTTTACCTCGATTGCATAACATGCATAGGGCTTATTTGAATCACTCTCGATTTCGTTTCCTTCGCCTAGAACCAATACTTGGTGTCTCTGGGGAAGATCTAAAAAGATCCACAGTGGGAATCCAACCTGTGACCTCCCAGTCGCTAGGCGGACACCATATCCTCTACGCCACTGCGACCTCACGGTTTGGGGTAATAGTACAGTTTGTCAAGGTATTCCTAACAGACGTGTTTTGGGCTAAAGCGAGTGACTCCCTATATGGAGAAATAGTAAAAAAAGACTTTCAATGCGCATTCTATGTTTATATAACCATATTAGGAGAATATAACCAAATGGAGAAAAAAACGGAAACGTTTTTAGAAGAATATAGAAAACCATCGTTGAAATCATCTCCCCATTTGATTCTCAAATGTTTCGACACTGTTTAGATTCAGAATTTAGTATTGCAATTAATTCAGAATTCAGATGCGTTTGTGACACCGTTTTAAGACTTAGACGTCCTGTTGGCGTTTTCATATTTCTATATTGTTTTTAACGTACAAGAAATATTGTTTTATTGTGATTTGGTGTATTTTGACTGTGCTAGGCGTATTATTGAAAGTGCCATTCATTTTCGAGACCTAGTGACTGACGTGTGCTTGACCAAAGGATTTTCATTTTTTGTTTTCTTTAACTTCAACTGTGTGTTTTATTACCACGTTTGTGATCTATTAAAAACTCGTGCTTTGCGTATTTGGACACTTAAAGTGTGTTTTACACCAGTGCAATAAGTTGACGCTTGTAACGTGCGTATAGTGATATTTGCATTGAATTCTAAACAGTGCATTGCAAGTTTGACACTTTTTGATTAATTAATTGAAAACTAGTGCTTTTCCACTTGTGTAACATTATTTTTTCTTTAAGTGTGATTGACCAGTTTTGTTTATATTCTCTTTGTGTAGTTAGGGCATTTAAGACAATAGTGTCTTTACTAGTCTTGTGACAATAGAAGTGTTAAGGTTGTCATTTGGACTTGCAGTTTATAGTATTATAAGATTTACCACGTAGGCTCTTTTGAACATGATGCAGCTTTGTGTCTGGATTCGTTTTCCTTTTATTGTGTAGGTGCCCAAGACAGGACGGTAGTAAATTATATTACTGGGGACTCCAATGTTCATCGGATTAAGGATATTCTTCCTGAGGATACAGCTGTCAAGGGCCTACCAATCTCTGGTGAGAATATTAGTCCATATAAACGGACTCCCAGAGCCTTTGATAAGTTTTTTGCCCCCGGTAGGGTGGCATATAGTGATCGCACTTTCCGTCTGTCTGTCCGTCCGTCTGTCTGCCTGTCCTTCTGAAATTCCGTCACACTTGCGTTTAGGTTTCGAAAAATGGTCATAACTTTTGCAATATTGATCATAGCAACTTGATATTTAATATGCATTTGTATCTCATAGAGCTGGACATTTTGAGTGGTGGCAACCTACCGACATTATCCTTTGCATGCACTCTAAAAAACACGATGATGTTTCAACACGCTATTCTTGTTGACATTTTATATTAAAATTTGAAACAGTGTAAATATTCGAAAATCGTTATCGACGTAGGCTACGTCGTGAATCGCGCTGAGCAAACGATTATTGTACTGCAACCTAACCGATAGCGACACTTTAAGTCTGCAACATTGCAACAGTTTCCAATAGGGTGGATAGAGCATACGAAAGATAAACAAACTAAATATAAAGCAATTATTGCTTGCTTAAATGGTACCATTTGCATGAGTTTGTGGCAAAGACAGTTAAACGTTGATAAGTGTTAGCAGTTTCAGTGTTCCTTAGCCCTTGCATTGTTGATCAAATTTTGAACCTTTGGACAATAGACATTTTTTGTGTGATATGTCATAACACAAGCCACTTAACCGATGGAACTATTTACCTTATATTTAAAAAAAAAAAAATCAATTGCACTTGTGAAGTCTTGTTTCATATGTTTCATACGTGTAGTTGCGTGTCCATCATTGACACAAGTACAAAATGGAGCAGTAGTCATAACAACTGATGGACCGTTGACGTCTGCTACATTCTCCTGTAACACAGGACACTAACGGGAGTCCCGGAGTCCGAGACTCCTTAACAATAGTCTCGGACTCCTTGTTTTTATGTCAAGGAAGTCCATCGGACTCCTTCAAAATCATATTTAAATTGTAAAAAAACAACACACTTTGATTTACTTATTCGTGTCGCGAGATAAGAAAGTCCGAACTTTTGCGCATCCGAAAAAATATGTCACTCATCATTCTGCTTGAACGCATTGACGAAAACAAAACAATCGGAAATAATTTATTTTGGTTCCCTGTCGCAGTGAGTGCGTGTAGTAATAGGGGAACAAGAGAACTCCGGAACTTCGATTAAAACCGATAGTGGAAGTCACTTTTCTCAAATATTTTCGCTAAAGTAAACTAGCTTCGCAGAACAGTCTCTAACTACTATAAATCATCACGTTTTATTGACCCAAGGCACTGAAGATGGGAACAACTGTGAATCATGTGTGCGTGAATAACCCGTGTCACTATCAATCGATAAATTTCAATGGTTGCTTTCGTATACCAACCACACTAATCGATCTCTACGATGTGCTCCTCAACGATAAAATCGTGACCGGTAACTTAATAGACTGAAGATGGAAACCAGGTGAAATTCTCGTGGAAATTGTGCTTTTCATGCATAATATTGTCAAAACATGTTTTCGACACGCAAAGCGTTTTAACAAATTATCATTGAAATCATAACGCACAGCTGTTAATGTTTTGTTGAATTTTTAAATGAGTGGAATTAAATGTGTAATCCGAAACACACTTCTGAATTATGTTAACGTGACGTTGACAAATTTTAGCTTCAAATCAACAGTGCTCATGTACACTTGAAGACTTTTCTAATGCAACGCTGCAAACTTAAATATCTAATAAATAAAGACTTTTGACTACATTCTGGGCAAACTCACGATAAAATAATGCATCTGTGATGAACCGACACTTAACATGTGGGGTATGTGTTTTTTTATCTTTTGCACGTGGAAATGGCAAAACCTCTAAATGACTTACCGGCCTGCAACATACCAATTGCGCTCTTGAATATTCATACGAGATATTTAGTTTTTTTTAATTATTTTTTACTTTTTCCTGGTGGGCTTTTACCTAATGATAAAATAAAAATAAAATTAGAATTATATAACGTTTTACCATTTCCATGTTCTTAGAAATATTATGGAGAAAATATATAAGTAAATTAAAATTTACAAACATATGCAGTCATCACGGTTTACGGATTCAACAATAGATTGCTGTAATATACCGTATTTTTCAAAGAATTATGTCGTCAACTCAAGAGAGGGTAACCTATTATACAGAGTAACTTCTGGTAAACGTATTTATCTCTGTATTTAGTCCAACAAAAAAATCATTTTAAACGCTCAGTTGAAACTTGGATTACCGCTAGTACACATATTTGATTTTTAATATAATTCTATTGTTCTGCCGCCACAATACATTTGAGGTGAAAAAAGGTTGGAAAAGTTGCTGAGTTTTATGTATTTTATAACTGCATAATCCAGTACCATTCTTTAATTGTATTGCACAATCCAATATGCATATTAACAACTGCGGACTGCACACGTAATGGGTTGATTGATTCTAGTATGGTATAATGGGTATTTTTACTTATTACGTTTTGAGTTACTATGATATACGGAACATTGTAAGATCAGGGTTCGAATGATACAATTCTACAACATCCGGGTAGTTACGGAACGCAAAAGAAGTTGTAATTACCCAGTAAGCATCAGGAATGTAGTCGGGACGGTTTGTGTAGAGAGCTAAAATTGAATAAACAGACCAAGTATACAAAACATATCAATGACACAGATGCGGCATCCAAATGTGTGTACTTACATATACACTCAATAAAACTTCTCGCTCGAAACTTTTATAATTCTAATTTCTCATACAAAGTGTTCATGTATATACGTGAAATTTTATAAATTGTTATTTAAAATCGTTTCGTGCATTGTTGCACTGAAGCCATTCATGTGCGACGCTCTTCCTCTTTTGAACCAGACGCGCATATGAAATGATCCTTGACTGCTCTACGATGTGTTATGCGACAAAATCATTCATAGTTTAATAAGAATTTTTGTATACGTTTTATGCTAGGTTATCTGAACGTAAACTACGATTTAACATGTATATTCATTAAGAATAAAATGTTACTATTAAACATTCCTTGCATAGGGCTTATTTTTATCGTATCTTGGCCGATCAAAATCCCTATTTACTTTCAGAAAATGGCTGAAGGATGGATCGGGCCAACCGGATCAGAGTCTGACACCAATTTCATGCACAGTAGCCTGTACAGTCGTCACACTCAGGCAAGTCTGAATACAATGTTTTTATTAAATGCAGGCGCTGGTTACCTACAGGTTAGGGATAGATGTGTGGCATACATCTAAGCACTGCATAGTGGGTGCCGTTTTGTACGGCAAAAAGGATATTGTACAATCTGTATAAAGGTCTCTGTTAATAAGGTAACTTTAATCAAATTTACCTATTGCCTTTATAGCAACAATAACATGACTGTGGTGTTCATTTGTGTTGTATCGCACAAGTAGAGTGTGTGTTGTTTTATTCCACAAGCCCGAACGGCATGGCGAATGCGATGTCACAAAATCAACGAGTGAGATAACACACCGGAGCACCACTGTATTGTAATATGTATTAGTTACCTCCTTACGATACAAATCTAATGGAACAAAGGCTAGAAAACCACGATAACATTTGAAATCGGTACAACTAACACAACAAAATAACACATCGTATGTTGTGAAAAGATGCATATTAATACTTAACATGATTTGTACAGTGTGCGCGTCTAGAAATGGAACGTTTCCCCCAATGGTGCTCTGAGAATTTCAGATATGTACGATAGTAATCCTCTTTCCCAGCCATTGAATACGGAAACGGATTTCACACTGTAAAGTTCTGAATTCCAATCCAGTAGTTTTTTGTTTTAAGTGTCAATAAATATAGTTTTTTGATTATTTTTTATATGATCAATAAGACCTTAAACGGGTACACGGGGTTTGGTTACTATTATTCTCTATAGTAGTTCACCGTTAATCACAATTGATCATTTTTTCGAAGTACTTTGCGGTCCCGAGTTTTGTCGTACTTGATTTAGAAAACTGATGCTTAATTCAAAGAACCTTATCGTTAAAATGTATAATCCATCAATTACGTCAAATCTCAAGTTGCTATATCTATTCATCAATGTTTGATTCCATGTGCATATCTGAGTGGCGAAAGTTTGTTTACGAATCAGCCACATATAAAAACATGTTTAGTATTTATTATAACATATAACTAATACGTCATTATATTGAATTTATATGATTGAGTTTTATAAAAATTAATTAGTGTACTACGACATTCTATTGACCGAGCGTGAAACTCACTTTCACTTGCAACACACACTAAAATCACATTCGAAAATTCACATCCAAATACTGAAAGTTTGATAGTATTCAATGAAAAATTAACGAAGATACAGCATGTTTTAATAGGCGGTATACATGAAGTTGCAGACACTTAGATACCCGATAAAGGGCACTTCGTAAAACGGAGACTTTCAGCAAAATGGGAACTCTGATAAAGAGGCTATCTTCTGCCTGAAATCCATTTATGTATATTATGGCTATTCTTACCAAATATTTTGAAGAACGAATCAATTTGCATAGTCAAGCGCAACACATTGGGAAATTATGCATAACTTACAAACACTTATGGAATATAAAAAATGGCTTTGTTCGTTTTCAAAAATCACATTACTAATATTTTAGACTTGTAACATTATAAGTGCAATTTTCAAATAAGATTAAAAATTCTTATTTCTTAAGAAATATATTTCATGTGACGACCGGAAATGTTTGTCTTAATAATGAACTTGTTTTAAGTGGTAACTTTAGATTCAGAGAGATGAAAATACAACCGATCATGTGGATCAACACAATCGTGTTTAATTTAACTTATAGCAGGACTCTAGATAACGGAAGTGAAGGGGTCTTTAAAAGCCAAATACATTATTGATTTTCATAAAATCCTATGTCGTTGGTGCTCAGTAGAAGCGCATCATCAAGACGATACTAATGCGAAGCCACACAATTAAAAAGAGAATGGAAAATTCCCAGGCTAACATTGGACGACAATTTACGCACATGCATAAAACCCCCTTTTCAGAGAGCTCGGCTAATATGTTCTCTCTCTCGATGCTACGATAACCACTCGTATGAAGGAATGGCTGAATGTACATTTAAGAAAAACTAGTGAATCCTTATATGTGTTTGAATATGTTTGATTATGCGCGTATCTACTTATTATAAAGGACGAGACACTTTTGTCAACATTAAAAACGCTGCCTATCTAGTGAGTATTCGGTGCTAGATATAAATGAGCCTCGCTCTGTGAAATGGGGGTTTAATGTATGTTCGCAAATTGTCGTTCCAGATTAGCCTGTGCAGTCCGCACAGACTAATCAGGGACGACACTTTCCACTTCTATGGTATTTTTGGCTAAAAAGAAAGTCTCTTCTTAGCGCCAATCTAGTTTAAACAGAAAGTGTCGTCCATGATAAGCTTGTGCGGACTGCACAGGCTAATCTGGGACGACACTTTGAGCACATGTATTAAAGCCCCTTTTCACAGAGCATGCCTCAAATATTGAACAATAGAGCCATGATGGTCATAAAGGCTCAACTGTGCAGATCCAAAGAAAACATAATCTTGCGACATGCTTAACAAATTGTATAAAGATTCATCGTGGTTTTTATTTTAAAAAAGGAAACATTACATTCAGACGAATTATAGTTGTCCTTTGCAACTTATCAAACTGTTTTATATACTGCCTCATATATGGTCAAAGATATATGGTCATAAAGACTGTACTCATTAGACATATCGAATTAATTTCACGTGTATCTCTCACAATTATAAAAAAAAAACATAATCCTATTCCAACCGGATAAGAAAATGTTTCGGTAATTTGTTTTGAATTAACGTAAGTACATACATTTTTATGTATTGCCTGCTTACTATAACAGTATTCCACAGCGAATTCTGCATTTCTGATTCATTAAAGAGTCTGGTAACACGTGTCGATTAATCGGTAATCGAAGTGTCATTGTCATTGAGATGATCGTTAACGAAGTGCCCATGACAAATTTGCAAGCGACTCTTTAAACATTTGAATTTCCTCAAATACATAAGTAAAGTAAAATGTAACATGTTGTAACATTAATGGACATATTGATCTTTTATTTCGAATAGTTAGCACGTTCTTGATTTATTTCCAAGTGTTTTTATTTTGTTGAAATATGTACTGATCGTCCAATTCATGCTGATTATCGATGGAATGTTAATGGTTTCGTGTATATACATGTAATCCATCGTTTTTTCCGCGAATTTGTTTCTTCGCAATACGAAGTGCTATACCAGTAATCGAAAAAACAATATTCCGTGTCTGAAAACCAAATGGACAGAACATAAATGCAAAAAAGCTAAAGAACTCACCTCTCTCGCGTGACTGTTGTTGATCTCTGTTATCGAAGTACCATCCGTAATCAAATTACCGCATACCCGGCGTGCGTAAGTTAACATAAAAATACTATTGTAATTATTGCTACAAATAGGACTTAGAAAAATATTTTAAGAAAATTCCAACGGAAATTAACTAATTTGCTAATTTCAGTTTCAGTAATACAATGACACGACTAAGATTGGTCGTTAATATCTGCTTTAAATGTATTTGTATTGCTGTAGTTAATTGTATTTCGGCACATTGAAAGTGGGTCTGTGGAATATTTTATGTATATATTGTTGAATTATTTTTGTTAGAAGTCATCTTGAGATTAATAAATATATTTGTTTAATATAAAAGTAGTTTAATATTGACCTTAGTTGTGGCAACATACGCCACTGTATTTAATCCCTTAAATATGGAAACTTCGAGAAGAACTTGCTGCACTTTTCTGTATATGATGTTCTACATAATACAAGATGGCCTTACTTTATATGGTAAAACATGCTTTCACGCAGCCCCGGAATAAGTTCCAAATTTGTAGTACCTGCCGCCACAAATCTCGGTTTTCTATTTATAAGTTCATAACATGAAATGGGCAAGAGGGACAGATTGTTTGCCGACGTATTTATTTGAACGCAAAAGGAAATACCGAATCCCTTGATAACATATATACTAGTTTTATAGTAAAATATTACGTCCAGTATAATTCGATATTATTTGTTTGTTATAAGCTATTAATTTAGGAACTTCATTTTAGTGGACACTTCATCTACCATTCAGCAATGCCCATACACGCGCGCACTTAATGTAAATATATATATGTATTTCACTTCACACACTACTCATCAAATAATACAAACATGACGCATTCATGTGTACTCGCAAAATTACTGGTACAATTCTATTATTCAACATATAGTAAAATCGTATATCAAAAGGCATGAGACTCCATTTATAGATAAACATAACTTAAGCTTTACTGAAACAATATACCAACCTAATTCAGAAATGTGGAGTTTTAATGCTCTTACATTTTACATAAAATAAAATTTCGCATCTTTACTGCCTTAACAATAATTATATTTTACTTTTAGAATCATGTAGAAAGTCTGTCCTTGGAGATGTGTACTATAATGACAAAGCTGGGATACGGCGAAGAGATCAGACGGTGGCGCATTGAGAAGCACAAGGAGAGGGATAGGCTGTATAATGCACAACAAAGTGTTTTAACTGTCATCACAGCTGGCAGCAAGGGAGAGGGGCTTACCTGCACTCTAGAAAGTGATTATGATGTTTTATTAGTGTTGAACGGTATCCTCTGTGTGGAAGCTGGCATCAATCTTCAGACCATACCAGATGACATAGATCTGTTTAGGATGGACACACGTGTATATCCAGGGCACTGCATGCTGTTACAAGAGAGACAAAGGCAAAACTGTTTGCAGGTAATTCGCAATGCTCTATGTGATAATGGATATGGAGGCATTTTGTTAAGTAGTTGTTTATGGGTAGATGGATGGTCGTCAAATATAACACGTTTACCCGGAGAGGTGCGACATGAACGTGCGGGTCCATCAACACCGGCCACCTTTGTAGGGGTGTTTCATACGGACCACGTTGTCGGACTACGCTGTCACTGCCCCAGCATTCTACAAAAATGGGCAGCCAGACCCCGTCATTGGCCACCACAAGGCATAGTTCAAAAAGTCGTATCATTAGGAGCCTATGTTACACCGGTTGGAGTTAAGAGTAGTGAATGCAAGCACATGGAGTGGAGGATTTGTTTCAACACCGGTGAGGCAGAACTTGTGAACAGCCTTAATGACACACAAGCGAAGGTGTATGTTATGCTTAAAATGATCCTTAAAGAAATAATGAAACCTAATAATAAAGAAATAACATCGTAAGTGTTGAAAAACATTATATTATGGCAGCCTGAAAACAACCAACAGACAAAATGTCATGCACGTAGCTTATTTTACTGGCTTCATGACGGGCTGAGATAGCTTAGGACTGCTATTCAGAAGAAACAACTCCGCTATTACATGATTCCGGAGAGAAATTTAATGGCATGCTGTGGTTTGAATAATGCGCTGCAGAGTACATGGGTAGCAGATATCACAGAAATTATGGAGGATTGTCCGAGAGTAATATTGAGATTGAATAAGATACGAAAGGCCAGTATCGCGTCCCCAGAGCCCATGTTGTGGTTCAGTAAGAAAAGGATGGAGCTGGAGATGCTGTGTCTGGAGTTGCAAAACAGACTGAAACAATGTCTACATGAGAACAGGGTGATAGACTCGGATTTCATCATAAAGGCGATACGGAGACGCCTTGAAGGGGTTTTGAGCAATGTTGAGCTAAGAATGCAATTG
Source organism: Dreissena rostriformis (assembly GCA_007657795.1). Lineage (NCBI taxonomy): Eukaryota > Metazoa > Mollusca > Bivalvia > Myida > Dreissenidae > Dreissena > Dreissena rostriformis. The sequence continues at coordinate 2,291 of VMBQ01015021.1, read as the reverse complement.
GATGGCAGCAGTAATACAAAGGATCTGTTTTTCAGAATAATACAATGAAAGTGTGTGCGTTACACGTGTTTCATGGCTATATGAATAGTAAAAGTTTCGCTTCCAAAAGGCAGTCAGCCGTAAAATGGCACATTGACGGCTGATACGGTATCATAATTTCCAAGGCATAATATATTCAACACAGTATTTATTAAATAGATGCTAAAGTCAATTTTCGTATTTATGAGCGCCCATTGACATTGCTATTTTTAATTGAAGATATGAGAATTATAGTTGTATTTCGGATCCTGGTGTGTTCATGTACTTTGAATATTGGACTCGTCCGCTGAATAGGAGCAACCGTGTTTCATTGGTAATTGTTCGAGCCACACATAGGGCATACGTTTTGCATATACATACACCGTTTGTTCGTACTAGACATATGTATCCACATGTCATTTTAATGATCATTAGCAATTTTTTTTAAGTAAGAGCAATTAGATGAATTTGTGTTACAGTTTCTAAACTCTCGCACTAGTAAAAGCTGTATTATTGGACTTGATATGGCTTCAAGCTATCGAAGTTTCATTGAGAATGCAGAGATCACAATACTGACTATTACTTATTAAGTTTAACCCATCAAGCCAAGGAATGTCGCGGATGAACAATAAGGATCAACAACCTTACCTGATCTCTCTGTTTCTTAGCTTGAACTATTGTATTCAAAGTTCAATAAATAATTTCCTTTTAATATAGCGGACGCACTATTAGTAGATCAACGTACATTTAATGTATTTTACTTTGATATGGTATGATGGAGTGTGAGAAAATTGAGTAAAACGAATCGAAATTGCATATATTGTGTAACAACGCCTGCATTTACAGAAACGTAAGCGAATCCGATAAAAGAAAAACGCAATTCGCTGAGGCGGCAAAGACATAAGCCGTATGCATATATGCTTTGTGAAATCAAATGTGTTCGGAAAAAAAAACAGATCTAGCAGTAATACAAGTAAGCAATCTCGTTGCACGATAGCCGCAAGCTGATTAATGGAGGATATTCATAGAACATTGATTCATGAAGCTTTGTTAATTGTTAGTTTCAAAGATTTTATAGCGCTTTCTCACAGATGTTCTAACTGTTGAATACACGTAATATTATACATTATTGAAAAACAATAATTTATTTAGACCAGTTGGCAAATATCATATTATCAAGATCAACAGTTGGATAACAAAGCTTACTTTTCCTGAGGTTCGAATCCGGGACCTTATGGAGCAAAATTGGACTCGCTACCACTACACCAAGCAACATTTTTAATATTATGATAGTCGTATTTGAAACGCTTAGCAGTACACATATTTATATTTTCCAAATTATAGCGTTTTTCTATGTAAGGTGTATTATTTGACTTGAATATAATGCATGCATTTTTTATGAATCATGTTGCCAAACTGTTAGGTGCAAAAGACGACTAGATATATCCGATATCAGTTTAACTAATGTGTAGATATGGGCCACACAAAGCGACAGGTTCACTCATATATAGAATATACTAGCTGTTGCTACTTCTATTTTTTCTAAATGGTGCTAGTAACATGAATAACAAATTAGATTATACCAGTATTGAGGGGGGTTTCATTAGTGTTATTCATCAAAAGATTATGATATTACTTGTGTTCCTGCATATGAATCATTGTGTATGCAATCTATGTCATGTGGACTTCTTAATTCGATAAGCACTTTTTTAACAAGTTGGTGGTCTGACATTAAGATAGTTATATATAATTGATTGTTGCCATTGATAAACTTATTGGTAACATTCATGGCTGTATTCTTGATGCTTGATTTTTGTAATCCTGATGCTTATTTCTGTATTCGTTTATGCTTGATTTCTGTATTGCTTAACAAAGAAGCAGATTTACATTATAATAATTTTTGGCATTATCATTGTGTACTAATTCATTAATATTCTCTTATGTTATGTATCATGATATGGTTATTTAATATGGTTATTTAATAATTTAATAAAGCAGTATAACTGTTTAAGACATTGTGTTACTCTTAGTCTAATTAAATGAATAAAACAGACAGACACAATTCGCGTAAACATTTTTTGCCCTTCAAAATTGACCCCAGAATTTTCCAATTTGACGCATCATAATTTCATTCCAGGGGTCATCGACTGCTGGTTTTTAAAATATATTGAAATCCCTGCATGGGGGTCTATACAAAAATGTATGATCATTACTAAATATTGCGAAGAAATTTGTGATTGATACTTTAAATAAATAATCATCTAGTGGCACAT
>VMBQ01015018.1:0-13233 GCA_007657795.1 Dreissena rostriformis | reverse complement strand
ATGTCCATGTTTTCCCAATTAAGTTGGCCTGCGTGCTTTTAGGCCCAATGGTCGCAGTATTGGACTGGGTCGTGCTTGTGATTGATGGAGTGTCTACCATCTCTAGATTGTCAAGACTTTGCCTATTACAGGAATGTGAAAGAAAGTTTCAGGTTCTGTGTTTTGTTGTATCTGTCTCTAAATTGGTTTACGCGATCAATGCATCTCTGCGAAGTGACACTTAATGGCGGGCGAAATTGTCAGTTTAGAATCATGATATGGAGATCAGAAAAACGAGAGCGCTTTATATTAATAGTAGCATTTTGTGTGGTATGACTTTTTAGCGTAATTTATCTGCTGATGCATGTATTGTTTTTGCAGTTGTATTATTCCCAATATAACATACCACCAGTTTCAGAAGAGTAAAACGTTTGTACAAATGTACTAGTTATAATCAATTGTGTGGTTGATTAAAATATTCATTGGTATCATGTACACGTATTGTCAATTGGTGATATGTGTGCCAATACCCACGGTGATGAATACTGCCAACTCGGTTAATATGGTAGTCAGTTTCTATCAGAGAGGTAAATGACCCTTTCTAGAATTAAATGCATAAATGTTATAATGTAGAAGTTTTCAACAATTCGAAAAATAAAATTAATTGTGAACGGTTTTTAGTTTGAACTTCCTGTAACAAAACAACACTATAAACCAGTGTATGTAAGACATATAAAAAACTCTCTTAAATACCGAAATCGATACTACGTGTTTGACAATATCAAAGCATCATTAACAGGGTTAGCTTTTCAAGTGCACTCCATAAAAGAGCCTTATTGTAGATCGATTGCAAATTCGCGTGCTAGTTGTAAGTTATGCCAGTTTATTTTAAATATCAGTCAGCATTTAAACCGAGCAAGTATATCAATAGAAAAAAGCTATATCTTTGGTTAAAGATTTGATATTGGAATAATGCGAATTCAAAAAAAAATCTCAGCATTTATAAGTAACCATCCGAAAACCTAATCATATTCACAACCATAAGCATAATCGTATATCAAAACTATAAAAAAAAACAAAAAAAACGTTTAAACATCAATTTACATATTTTCGTAAGCATGAGTATTCAAGCAATGTGTGTTTTTAATATATATTTAATTGTTCTATGTTAAACGTGCATAATAATTATATGTATATGTGCGGTACAGCTATTACACAATAGCATACAACAGTCTCATCACTCTTTAGCAAAAGATAATTATCTGAATATATGTAAATGCAATTTTGAAGAATATAGCATGCGCTCTTTTTATTTCAGTCTATATGCATATCAATATAACCAACGTCATACAAATGTTGGACTTTTTGTGTTTACATTTAACTATTCTGTCGTCAATGACTTCACAATAATTTCACTCTAGATAATGTTTCTGGGGTTCCGTTGTTCTATATTTTATTTTAGTGATAACGTTACATAACAAATATATTTGTTTAAATATCAGGGTAAATTTTAAGCAAAATGCATGCTATTTAATTTATTGCTGTATCATATGTCTTTATTTTAAGTCTTTGCCTTTATACACATTCTAGAAAATAGTTTGACGAAAAATAACAGCACCTCCAAGTCAATGACTTAAGATTTGGTTATATTCCAGCCAGTTGTTTATTATGATCGAAATTGTTTTACACCATATACTGTTAACCTAATCTAATATCTACTCTACCAGCTTAAAGTATTTAGAAGTACGCATGTTTGTGTCGTTGAAATATAAATGAAAAAATGCAATCCATGTCAAACGAAAAGTAATGTCTTTTCATGAAAAGTTGGGTTGTTAGCTGGATTCCTTCATTAAATATTCAATAGCAAAGCTTTTTAATGGTTTCAAGAATAAAAATGTTTTCACACAGTTAGATTTTGGTCATATTTTATCTAGGATGCCGTATGGCGGGCATATATCACTCAAATCGAGTGTTTTTTGCTGAGGCCGTAGAAAATATGCGGCGCCTGCAGGTTCTCTTACGGCGTATCCATACTTTAACAGAACGTTCGGATTTTTAAGCATTGAGTTTTAATTATTTTTAAATAATTTTTAATCAGACAGAATGACGAGTCCACGGCGCCCGTACGTTTTTTTTTGGTGCCGTAAAAAAAATATTTATAAAAGGATTATAGCCCCATGTTCCGCCCTTCCGCTAAGACTGCGCTTTCACTTTTCTCCTTATTGGCATGGTGTTCCAATTGTAAAAAAAAATGCAACTGAATGAAGCAACATAGGTTTTTACGAGCGCGCCAGAATGTTTGCACGGACGTCGCACGGACGGAAACTGTAGGTTCTATGTCTCCATAAATACAAATAATGCTATACGGCGGCCGTAAGTAATTTGACCACCCCTGTACATGTCCATAGGAATTATTTGAAGGGCTGAACAGTGATAATGTCCGTATAAAGAGTAGACCGTACGGCCGCCTTGGTTCATGTAACAGAGGCTTACTTGTGTCATTTAACATGTCGACTATCTCTTTCTTAGTGTCGAATATCTACCCAATATAAAGAAGTGAAACTCCAGCTGCTGGAGCAGTATTGAAATCTTATTACAAACAATTAGTTGGTTCTTTATTTATGGCAAGTGACCGATTACCAAAACAGTACAAAACAGCACAATACAGCACAATACAAAACAACATAAACACAAATAAGAATAAAGCTGGGGTCACCGCCTTGGAACGGTCAATGCAACGCATTGGGGGTTTAAACCTGGTTATAGAGCGCTCAACCTCACACTTGGCCCAGCAATATTCATAATATATTTAAGTGTAAATAAAATTTAACGTCATAGCATTGTAACTCAAATTAAACAATAATAAAAGGGAATTAAAACGCATTCAATTTAATTACTATTAAATTACTCAATTGCATTGAAGATACAAGAGTAACAGAGTTACAACTTTTTGACGAACGATCAAATAAAACTATTAACAATTGTCAACTACATTCCTTCTTTATAGAAAAAGATTTGAGAATATAGCGTCACGGAGTTAATATCCCAGATAATCATCGCGCAAATACAGGAAGAAGCAGCAATAATGGGTGTAAAAATTCCATATTACATTGCTTGGTTGTTTATGTGACTGCTAAAAAAACAAAAAACAAAAATAATAATTAAATCAAACAAGAAACGCCTATCAGAGAGAAAATATAAATAAAATGGAACGTTATAAACCCAATGACCTTTGCATGTAGATTACAACTGGGAAAGTCGGTCGTATGACGTCACACAAATCCATAATGACATAATGACGTGAACAAAATCCAGGGGCAGTACTGTAAATAAAAATATTAATGAGGCTATGCTACTAATAAAACAAGTTTAGGTGATTTAATATTAAGAATCAAATGAATAAAAATGGTAATTCCATTAAAGCGACATTATTGCAAACCCACACCACATCATTCACTGTGTTTATCTTCCTTATAGAAAATGGAACCAAAACAAATGGACACTTTTGACATAATCACACAACTCTTATAAATGTAATACGTCCTTCTCAATATTACCCAAACAGAGGCTGCATAAAATTGATTCTTTCTCATGCGACCAACTGTTGGACCTGATTTTGACAAATTACCCCCTGTTTGTCTTGATACAAACTTTTATGTTAATTCTTAAAAAGACATATATTCATAAAACGTTGTTTAAACGCCCGTATTGTCAAATCGTAGGCTCAGTAATAGATCTAACAGAAGAAGGTCAATCAGAGAACTCAACGTTTATAATGTAATTGCTAAAGATAAGAAGTGTTATAGTTTGATAAAATAATGAAAAAAAAACAATGTTTAATATTTAATGCAAAATATTACATTGCTATACTCTTGTTACTAACCTTCGGGATCTGGATGATCAGAAAATGGAAAATGTCATTATGTATAAAGCGATACAGAGATAATGACTATCATAAATATTTTCGAGCCAATACCATTTGGTCTATGGAACTATCACAAAGCTTTTTGACGCACGTTTTGTCATTGAACATCAAAGAGCAATAGCAATTATTGCAGGCCCCTGTCAATAATGGTTTGAGCGTGTGCAAACACGAACTCTTCCTCTAACGTCAGTTGTTTCTGCGTTCTGAGTATTCCCTCTTTAAATACGGGATTTCGGCAGTGTGGATTGGAACAGAATACAGTTCATTAGATATTCTAATACTTTAAGTCCCCATTTCTGATACTATCAATAAATAGTAATGGAAGGATTTTGTTTATTCTAAGATATGCAAGTGTACATTTCCGCGACACTGGCGTGTCCAAACATGTCTGAATGGGCAATACATCATCCAAACACTTAAACGAGCATATAAGATTGCGGCTTTTTTGTATTTAAAAGCTGTCACATTAAAGAAGTTCTGTTTCAATAAGGGGTTTGTATCGTATAATTGCAAGGACCTTTTCACGTTTTGGTAAATTGAAAAAATAAATAATCAGATTTTCAAATTTTTGTTGTAGTTATGATATTTGCGAGGAAACAGTAATACTGAATATTTACCATGCTCTAAAAAATCGATTTTATGCTTCTTTTGACGATTCACAAACCTAAACATTATAAAGCGTTACACACGCGAAACGATCGAATAATTAGGGGAGGTCGGATGTTATCGTTATATTGTATGACATTACGAGGATTGCTTATATACTGTATACAATACACTACTCACTGTATGAGCACGGTTGGCCGTGTGGTTTAAGTGCAGACTTTTTATCCAAGGGTCAGTTGTTCGAGCCCAGTTGAGGATAATTTTTTTCTTTCTTTAATTTTGTTCTTTTTTTACTAGAGCTATTACGTTCCAATGTTTACATTTGTTAAATTTAAATCTTTAATAACAAACTTCAATACATGCACAAATCTGTGAAAAGGTCCCTTTAAAGCATTAGTATTACTAACGTGAATCCGAAAGGCAACGATATGTTTAATGACTGTTAATCGTAGCCAATGTGAACATTATTTCGATTCGTACACGATCTGAAAAATATTTTTGCAACTGAAACAATAATATGTCTTATATCCTGTTATTAAGTTTGGAGCTTCGTTTGTTGTTGCTAAGCGGTTGTTTCACTGGTTTTCTTTGCCTTTAGGCGTATCTATTACTATCATGCTACAACATTTTCAATAAACTAAGGTGAATACAAATGATAAAAAAGCGGACACATTGAATACACTCAACAATGATAAACATACTATAAATAAACAGCATGCTTTAATAAACTATAGAGCGGATTGTGTACTCAAAACATTGTATGTGATAATTAAAATGTGACACAACAAACAGCGAAACGATATTTTACTTAAGCGTATAATGAACATTACTAAATATATTACAAACAATGCATCATCAATAGTTAAAAAAAATCGCGTTTTAATTAACGCCTGATTTCGGAAAATACAGAAAGGGATACTAACAATTATGTATTCAAAATGCAGTCAATTATCATTGTTATTTTTTAAGGCATTCTAATTCCTTGAATGACATAATCACGCTGTTGGATATAATGTAGTTGTAGGTGTTATCGTGTAAACACTTTACGTTTATTTATTAACATCATGTAAAGCTCAACACGCAAAAACAAAAACAACAACAAGTCAACGGGACATTCACGATATATAAGATTTACATCTAGACGTCTACAATCTTTTTGCATCGATCACCGTTCGATATTGACTTGCCTCATCTATGCTTCAACCGCTAACAATATATGCAATGCAAATTGCGAAGCTGAAGTATTAACCGCACTGATCCAGCGGTAAGAGATGAAGAATCGTGTTTCCTTGTGTCAACAACCGAACTATACAAGAGGCATTTACAAAACAAGAGAAATAGAAACAGCATAATAGCTTCTCCATTGTTTGAATTAAAACAGTGCCTTTGGCAAACACACACATTACAATGTATGTTTACGAACAGTATAATGAGCATCACGGCAGTAAACGAAATTTAATTAACAATCCATTTACAAGTGTGTTCAATAAATATCAAAATATGTTTCCTTCCGGCAATTGGAATATGTCTTACCGAATACACGAGCACAGTTTATTGAACAGGTGAACTAGAATTTATCATTTTTTGTTATTCAACGTTTAAAATCGTATAATTCACATCGTTAAATGCCTCTAAATCATATTCAAACAAAAATGTCGGACTGATTTAATCATTTNTTTCACTCTAGATAATGTTTCTGGAGTTCCGTTGTTCTATATTTTATTTTAGTGATAACGTGACATAACAACTATATTTGTTTAAATTTTAAGCAAAATGCGTGCTATTTAATTTATTGCTGCATCATATGTCTTTATTTTAAGTCTTTGCCTTTATACACATTCTAGGAAATATTTTGACGAAACATAACAGCACCTCCAAGTCAATGACTTAAGGATTGGCTATATTCCAGCCAGTTGTTTATTATGCTCGAAATTGTTTTACACCATATACTGTAAACCTAATCTAATATCTACTCTACCAGCTTAAAGTATTTAAAAGTACGCATGTTTGTGTCTTTGAGATATACATGAAAAATTGCAATCCATGTCAAACGAAAAGTAATGTCTTTTCATGAACAGATGGGTTGTTAGCTGGATTCTTTCATTAAATATTCAATAGCAAAGCTTTCTAATGGTTTCAATAATTAAAATGTTTTCACACAGTTACATATTGGTCATATTTTATCTAGGATGCCGTATGGCGGGCATATATCACTCAAATCGAGTGGTTTTTGCTGAGGCCGTAGAAAATCTGCGGCGCCTGTGCAAGTGTACATTTCCGCGACGTTGCGTGTCCAAACATGTCTGACTGGGCAATACATCATCCAAACACTTATAAGAGCACTTAAGATTGCGGCTTTTTTGTTTTTAAAAGCTGTCACATTAAAGAAGTTCTGTTTCAATAAGGGGTTTGTATCGTATAATTGCAAGGACCTTTTCACGTTTTGGTAAATTGAAAAAAAAAATTAATAAAAAAATCAGATTTTCAAATTTTTGTTGTAGTTATGATATTTGCGAGGAAACAGTAATACTGAATATTTACCATGCTCTAAAAAATCGATTATATGCTTCTTTTGACGATTCACAAACCTAAACATTATAAAGCGTTACACACGCGAAACGATCGAATAATTAGGGGAGGTCGGATGTTATCGTTATTTTGTATGACATTACGATGATTGCTTATATACTGTATACAATACACTACTCACTGTATGAGCACGGTTGGCCGTGTGGTTTAAGTGCTGACTTTTTATCCAAGGGTCAGTTGTTCGAGCCTAGTTGAGGATATGTTTTTTTCTTTCTTTAATTTTGTTCTTTTTTTACTAGAGCTATTACGTTCCAATGTTTACATTTATTAAATTTAAAGCATTTAATGACAAACTTCAATACATGCACAAATCTGTGAAAAGGTCCCTTTAAAGCATAGGTATTACTAACGTGAATCCGAAAGGCAGCGATATGCTTAATGACTGTTAATCGTAGCCAATGTGAACATTATTTCGATTCGTACACGATCTGAAATATATTTGTGCAACTGAAACAATAATATGTCTTATATCATGTTATTAAGTTTGGAGCTTCGTTTGTTGTTGCTAAGCGGTTATTTCACTGGTTTTCTTTGCCTTTATGCGTATCTTTTATTATCATGCTACAACATGTGCAATGAACTAAGGTGAATACAAATGATAAAAAAGCGAACATATTGAATACATTCAACAATGATAAACATACTATAAATAAACAACATGCTTTAATAAACTATAGAGCGGATTGTGTACTCAAAACATCGTATGTGGTAATTAAAATGTGACACAACAAACAGCGAAACGATATTTTACTTAAGCGTATAATGAACATTACTAAATATATTACAAGCAATGCATCATCAATAGTTTTAAAAAAATCGCTTTTTAATTAACGCCTGATTTCGGAAAATACAGAAAGGGATACAAACAATTATGTATTCAAAATGCAGTCAATTATCATTGTTATTTTTTAAGGCATTATAATTCCTTGAATGACATAATCACGTTGTTGGATATAATGTAGTTGTGAGTGTTATCGTGTAAACACTTTACGTTTATTTATTAACATCATATAAAGCTCAACACGCAAAAAAAAACAAAAAAAAAACAACAACAAGCCAACGGGACATTCACGAAATATAAGATTTACATCTAGACGTCTACAATCTTTTTGCATCGATCACTGTTCGGTATTGACTTGCCTCATCTATGCTTCAACCGCTAACAATATTTGCAATGCAAATTTCGAAGCTGAAGTAGCAACCGCACTGATCCAGCAGTTAGAGATGAAGAATCGTGTTTCCTTGTGTCAACAACCGAACTGTATAAGAGGCATTTACAAAACATGAGAAAATAGAAACAGCATAATAGCTTCTCCATTGTTTGGATTAAAACAGTGCCTTTGGCAAACACACACATTAAAATGTATGTTTACGAACAGTATAAGAAGCATCACGGCAGTTAACGAAATTTAATTAACATTCCATTTACAAGTGTGTTCAATAAAATATCAATTTATGTTTCCTTCCGGCAGTTGGAATATGTCTTACCAAATACACGATCACAGTTTATTGAACAGGTGAACTACAATTTATCATTTTTTGTTATTCAACGTTTAAAATCGTATAATTCACAGCGTTAAATGCCTCTTAATCATATTCAAACAAAAATGTCGGACTGATTTAATCATTTAGTAGGGCTCTGGACTACAAATCAGAGGATAGCGGGTTCGATTCTCGGCACGGACATATAACATGTTTGGTAATTAGTCATGAAATACTTTCACCGGCCATTACCCCCAACCTCTGATTTAGGTAGGGCAGCTGTCAATAAATGTCATACGTATGTGTTCTTTGTACTGATAAACCAACAAACCCAGAAATAGTTGGTTAAGTAAATTTCTTGATCTTTAAGAAATACTGTTAAAAACGGCGAACAAATCAATCAGACGAAAATATCATGCCACGTTCTCACGTAATGCTATTGAAAGATAAACCCGACATTGATCCACAATTGACACCATCTGAAACTAATCTTTATATGACAAATAATGAATGTTGTATTAGTCGTTTGAAATTTCATTTATAATACATACAATTTTGGTTTATAAACACACACTCTATAAAGATGTTATCGTCCGCTAGCAGATTATGGAATTATTTATTTGTGTTCGTTGATGAGCCAAATATGTTTCCTGTGCTGAACCGACTTATCTGCACAATATATCAACCCTATAGTTCGTCTATTTATACGACACACAGGCAATACCTTTTGTTCCCCATTGGTAGCTTACTTAGAACAAATTGATAGCGAAACGTTCAGACGAGTCAATGCTGTTGATTTCTGGCATAAAACAATAATTATAATGAATGTAAAAATAATACTATGTAGTATTTGCATATTCATTCTAACTGTGAAATCGAACTTTTTACACCCTTCATAACGGTTTCCTCATGAGAAACATTAAGATGATCGTTTGTAAAATACGATGCTAATTTCTTAAATCTTGAAAAAAAATGAAGTTATTAAATTAAAATTGAAATTAAACTGACGTGTGTGTTGTTTTATAATTGAAAAATAATACTATGAGGCTTATTTTAATAACTGTTATGTAAGTGATTAATTCGTGGCTAACTGTGAGGTTCTAATCGTCATTCAATCGGTTTAAACCCGCAATGCTTTGCATTTACTTTTCCAAGGCGTTGACCCCAGCTTTTATCAGTTTTGGTTTTATTTTCTGATGTATGTATTGTCCTGCAGTGTAAAGGCACGTGGTCATTTGCCTTATATAAAAGACTAGCATGGGTTAATACGGATTTCTCTCCTGACGAAGTTGTTAGCGTTTCAATTTTCATATATAGTGTATAAATAGCATATCATATTTCGAAAGACCGATGAGTGTATGGTGTTTGCACAATTGCATATAATGAATTACTTGCAATAAGTTTATGGAGTAATAAGAAGTGTATGCCTCAGCATATCAATGATTGTTCAGTTCATTGCTGGTTGTTTTAAATGTTATTTAACCTGACATTACTTTATTTTATTTGAATATTTTACAATACCTGAAAATCTTTATGAATTTCTGTGATTTTTTGTTTTATGTTTGAATATAGGCACATATTTTACTTCATTAGAAAACTAGCATAACGCACATACACCATATGCATACTCAATACGGCTTTGAGAAAGATTCATGATATCGATCTTAAAACCAAACGTTCAAGAACACATAGCCCTACGACATAAATTTTCGTTAATCGGTTGTCATTTGTCTACTTCTTACTACACTATACGTAACACATGTGACAAAGTAGTCGTGTTGTTTTCCTAAGATTAGGCACTCTGCGTGTAGAAGCAAATCGGGAGTACGTAATCCAAAGATAAAAATACTTAATCCGCAGGCTAGACGCGTGGGAATATTTAGTGGTGTACGAGTACGCCTTTATACTATTAGGGGTGGGGGTGTTAGAGAAAATGTGCACACTTTGTAATGGCTTTTAGATGTATAATAACATGTATGGCTTGGAATGAGAATAATACGTCCCATAAACTAATTTATCAAGACTGCTTGGTAAACTAAATGTATTATTATGCACATAATCTCGTTAGAGCACAGACCAACATGGCTCATGTAACATTGATCAAAGCGAAGCACGGTCCACATAAAATATCGGCTTGAAATCAGATCTTCCGATTTGCATAACGGTTTTCGATGAAACAGTAGGACACTCAACAACTCTATGTAGTTAAATTCATTGTGTTGCAGCTCGACTGCGTGCTTTTGGATATGCGGCATGGAAATGATGTTGTCCATGGTTAGTGTATACTATTCTTTACTTTCCGACCGAGTACTTTTGTTGTTATTAATACCTTAACACGAAATTAAGATATAATTAAGACAATCACACCCGTAAATCACATCAAACATGAAAACTATAACGGAATTGCCCTTTCACTCTGGAATTGAAGTACTATTGCTAGAAACTGTCAACTTAAAATATGCTAAAATGTCATTTCAATTATCATTGTTCTTATGTATACATATGTATGTCTGTGTCTTGTCGTTTCGAAACAACGCATTTCAATGAACATTTATCGTTGACCTAAAATAATCCGGAGAGACATTCTTGTTACTTTCCGGACGTCTGCTCATTTTAGTCACGAGACCAATTTTCACTAAAATAAAGGACATAACATACAACACAAGATCACACATACAAGCATTAAATATTGGTTCAAAAAACCATTGACCGGTTAAATGCCAAGCTTGGTGGGTTTAAACCGGTTGAAAAACATACCGAGCTAACACATATCCAAGAATTAAACACAAAGAATTAAATACAATGCACATATATCGCTAGAGAACTCTGCTTACGTTGATCAAACGTAAGTGCGGTCCGCAAACATTATGTTTTGAAATTAAATTATATAATAAGCGATGTGTTTGCATTGCAAATTGCTATGTAACCTTAGAACAAACCTATGAAGTTAAACATGTTGTATTGCAGGTCCATCTGGCACTTGTAACAGGTGACAGTACACGAAGAGTCCATTATTTTAATATCAATTGAAGGAACCTCCCATTTATGTGGATTTGCTAGTTCTGTATAAGAGGTTCGCGTTTTCACAACTTTATCTATAACGAAATAAATAAAGTTATTCTATTTTGCTTGCATACACGTTCGTATGAGCAGTAGTAATCGCGAAGTTTGTTTGTTATCATTTTTGCCTTTTTATTTTGTGTTACTTGTATATAACCATAACATACGGATCAGCATATCATAATACGCATACGCACACTATCACGTGTGGGTACCTGAGACGACTTATAAGCTAATTCCCTACGAGTAATGTAACTGTCATACTGAAGTCGCAATCACATTAAGGATCGCAATGAATCCACTATCTTACCTATGTCCCTTTATGACTTAACACTTAAAGCCCTATTACTACTCAAAAGCAACGAACATTTCGTACAATATTTCGTAAAAAAAAAACAATTAAAAATCAGTGTTCCTTATAGCAAAATCCAAAATGTCAATGTCCGATGTTGTCTGGTAACCTAGATGTTTTTAGATACAAAATGCTGGTTTTTATTTTTTCTGACACGATAAATTCCATTTTAATTTCCTGCAAATATATCTATTCATACGACACTCGAACACTAACTTTGTACCATTTAAGTGTTCGAGTGGTATATGAATAGCTATATTTGCGGGAAATTAAAATGGAATTCATTGTGTCACAAAAAAACGAGTTTTTTTTATCTACACAAATCTATGTTACCAGACATCACCCGGCGTTGAAATTTTGACAATTGCTATAAGGAACACTGATTTTGAAATGTTTAACTTTAATTTACAAACAATTGGACGAAATTTTCGTTGATTTTGAGTAGTAATGGGGCTTTAAATATTCGAGTTAATCTTTTCGCAATGTAAATCGGGCATGTAAAGATGCTTTTGTATCGTCAAAACTTATTTGATACTTTACTTTAAAAACAGTGTATCACTGTTGAATGAAATCAGATCTTATCTACTCCCTTTAAATCTACTGAATCTAAATAAAAAACTAAATAAACTTTCTCAAGTTTCTTTGAGAGTAATTGTCATAAAACTTCAGGTCGTGAACAGTGCTGTGATGAACGAAGATCATTAACAATCATTGCTTCGCACTGCGTCAATATCTTTGCTGCTATTCAGAGTGATAGCGTCGTTGTGACTGAATAAATTTCTAAAATGATACTACTATGCTCGTTCGAGAATTAGAATTTAATGACTCTGGGAAGGGAAGAGAGTGGGCTCATTGACATCTAACCTAATGATGTTTCTTTTATAGCAGTAGCTCGGTCGTTGATATCAATTTAAATTAATCAAATCCGCTCATAAGGAAAACCAGTTCCAAGGGAATGTATGTGATAAAACGTGGTACAGAAAACATTTCCGTCTCATAAAGTTTGCGACGTCTAATTGTATGTGCTTAAAAATATATATTGTTTTGAATATTAAATTCGTTTAACCTTTAATACAAGTCAATATACAATGCATTTTAAACAGATATATCACATTTGCCGCCACCTATTATAATATGATATAACACTATTAACGTTGTTTAAAAGCGCATTCAAACTCTCTTGATTGCATACGATTTAAATGAGTATATAGAGAATACTAGGTCGGTGCCGAATAAAGCG
>VMBQ01015017.1:0-13494 GCA_007657795.1 Dreissena rostriformis | reverse complement strand
CACCATGAGCACGTTGTGCTCAGGTGAGCTAAAAATATTAAATTTAATCCAAAAACGTATTTCATTATTAATCCGTTAATAAAGTGGTATTAATACATTCTTATACTTGCGTAAGTAAAAGAAGTGCTTAAGATGCTACGCATAATTGGGCCCTGTTGAACACTTAAATACAAACCTGGACTTTCGCCATTGTAGACAGGCGGTGGGCGGGTGACTTTCGACGGCTCTGCAAGAAGAACAAACCGCTTTATTACCGACATAAACATTTTGCTATAAAACGAAACATAAATATAATGCTTAAGGTACATCCGTTATTACATATAACATAGACGTAATTCTGTTAAAATTACAGCGTAATATTCGAAAGAAAGAGGGTATCCAACATAATCGAAAAACCTGTAAGCAAAAATAAAATATATGTCAAGAAGAAACACTTGATCCTTTTATCCAAACGAGTCTTATAACATGATTGTATATTATTCATTTTAACTGTGGGTATCATTCATTTAGATCAATATCTTTCTATTTATTTTGTCAAAATGAATCATCCATATATGTTACTAATAACAGTTATCACGTGACCACAGTAAGATTATTGTAACCAAACAAAACAGAAGTGAGCATTTATTTCAAACACTTTCACGTATGAACACAGTGCAAATATAAATGTTTACTTTAAAACATGCATTGTATGGTAATAATTCAGATAATTGCATGTGCGTTAAGTGTCACTTTCCGCTTTATTGGAATTATTCGTTAAAAATACGTCTATTCTAAACGAAAATCAAGTCTATGCGGAAAGTGTCGTCTCTGATTAACCTATGCGAACGGCCCAGGCTAATCTGGGACTACACTTAATGCATATGCGTTAAGCCCCGTTTTCTCATCGCGAGGCCTATATAGATTTAACAGAACTCACTTATGCACGGCGCTATGGGCGACTTGCTCTTTTGGTAGCCGGGCGCACACCGGTCACAGGTGAGCCCTATCAACCCGTCCTTACACTGACATTGTCCCGTCGAGGCGTTACACGTCCGTCCGAGGGCCCCGACTGGATGACAATCGCACGCTGAAATGGACATATGAGTTATAAAACCACCCTGAAGAAGATATACCTCTTAATTACAGAGCCTCGTTCTGGGAAACCAGGCTTAATGTGCGTAAAGTGTCGTCCCAGATTGGCCTGTGCAGTCCGCAGGTATTTATGGTGCCAAAGAAACTGTTATGTACGAGTTATAAATCTTAGTTGAGAAATACATAACGTGAAAATGGTTGAATTGATTCCCTCATCATATCATGTGATACGTGTAGCATTGGTCGCACTTAACCATTATTAATACGAGATTTATCTCCCTTAGTCAATAAAAGAAAAATAAACAAATCGTATATGGACATGTAGTACACGTATTATTCAATGTATTGAGTCGTAAACATCCTAGGCTCAGGATAATTTTATTAAAAAAAAGAGAGATTTTTATTTGTAGGAGTAATACCTCCAAACCAAGAACCAAAAAACGCGCGCGTTCCCCGGCGAAACATTCAACCATATCACAGAAAGAAACATTTAAAATGTATAAATTATAACCGAAGCTGTTGGATTTTTTTGAGGTCTGCTACAATTTACGGTCGATGCCAATACATGCAGCCAAATTCCCCTAATGTTCGCCTGGTGGCTGTCTTGGAAAACGGTAGATACTTCAGGAAGGCAGTTCGGTAGAAATTCGAGTTGATGGTTCTTCATTTAATTAATTTACGAGTCTTTTGAGAGATACTGATATAGGCTGATCAGGAAATGAACGGCACGCGGCTTTATATGAACGCCAGGAACATGCGCTTTTTGTTTAAAGGAAGACTCGTCTTGAGGAAAATCCAGCATAGGCGTGAAGGGTCGTGCCTGAATATTCTTTGCGGACTACACAGGCTTATCTGGGACGACACTTTAAGCACATGCATGAATCCCCCCCCCATTTCTCAGAGCGCGTCTCACTGTATTATCATTCAAGACGACAGGTCGTAAGATGAATATTTGAAAGCTTTGGTCGGCTTCAACAAAATATGTACACAGGCTTCCTGGTCTGTGTCACACATAGTCGTTGTAAATGTTAATTGGACGTAAACGCGTATTCAAGTACGTCACATGATGAAGTTTTTTTTTATTCAACACGTGATGTGTGTATTTGCGTGTGATTACGTTTGTTTCGTTGACAAGTATAAAGCCAAGATTTCCATCCAGTATTCACATGTATATCAATTCGATTTCCAAATAATTTTTCAAATTTTCTTCTATTGTATATGGTCCTAAAACATACACCCAACAATAGTTATAAAACAGAAAATGTAAGACTGTTAGGAAGTTTAGACAATCCATGTCTTAAATCAGTCAACCTCAGCCCTTCAATATTATAGTATTACATCGTTATAAACGGGTATTGCGAAAGCAAACTCTACCCCAAAAAACGAAATAAAATTTGTACTATCGCGACCTTATGTACATCGTACACATATACACGGTTGAAATGGATTACAACCATAAATTTCCGCGATACTTTATGGCCAGAAAGCGTGTTTCTTTACAGTAATACGAGGACTCACTAAGCGGATTCCATTTCACAGACTTGTGTACAATACTTGATACTTGTAGAGCAGTTTTGACGGATGATGTCAAGAACCAGTCACCTCTTGGTAATGTATCTCTCCGCCGAAACTAAATAGTGCGCTCACGCGTACTGTACAGTATATGTAATACGGAGAAGTGGTATAATACCCTATCTAATATCATACAAACACTTTAAATAGTTTTCCGTTCTTGACAGTACCCAGTCGAGTTATTTAATATGCACACGATCATAGTCGCCATAACAACAAAAACAATTTTGCGGAAAGATAGTTTACAATTAAATGTTTGAGGACAATGACTGCTTTCAAAATAATCAATATCAAAATATTATAAACTGTGATGTGAGTTATCTTTGCTCGATGTATTTCCTTTCAACGATATATCCATCTATAGCTGATATAATACATCCATCTATAGCTGATATAATACATAACCCCTGTTTGTATAGTAGGAAGACTACGGCCGATTCACGAGTTTATTTTTATGAATGCTAAAATGGATTCAAAACGTTAACAGCAGAGAAATTTCAGGGTCCTATATCTGAATCGATTTTTTTTTTAAATAGTTAATATCCCATTCCCAGCCCAAGTACCTTTACACGCCTTTCGGTCCGTGATGTCCTTCTTGGGGTCCCTATAGAACCCCTGCTTGCAGTGCTGACAGAAGGGGCCCTCCGTCTGATGACGACACCTCAGGCACACCCCGCCGCGGCAGTACTTCGCGTGCTGGTTACAGTTGCAAGCTGGAAATAAATGGGGGACGAAATAAGAATAAATGAGAATCTTTAGGGGAGGATAAGTAGGTCATTCATTACTTTATTTTCAGAATGTTTGGCGATTTTAGGGTTAGTGTGACATTAAAACTCTTAGCGTTGCGATGGCATTTAGGAATGTGCTAGGGTACTTGGATTCAGTGGAAGAAAATAGCTTATAAAAAGTAAATTTAAGATGTTAACACAAATATAACTAACAGGCTTCGGTCTGTTTGTAGTTTTAGAATAACGTTTTATATATAACGATAGAATAAGCATAATTTAAAGAAATAGCACTCATCGCAATGGTAATGTACTACTGATAGTTGTCGTGAAAGAAAAGTAGTTGTGTTGCTGGCACAAATAACAGTAATATTAGTAGAAGTTAGTGGTGATGGAAGTGGTTGAGGTGGTGGGATAATTATGATTGCATTTGTAAGTGTCTATTTCTACTGTTGATGAGCGTTCTATTGTTTTTGTTATTGCTGTTCGCATCTACTATTTTGGGTGGTCGTCTTATGGCAATATAGAACACATTAGTCCTTTATAGTGTAGTTAAAATACAACGAGAGTATTCAGAAAAAAATCATATGCACAATGGATAATGTCAAGTTATAATTTTATTACACCGCTCTGGGAACTCGGGACTTATTGCGGGATACACAAGCTAATCTGCGACCACTCTTTACGCCTAGACTGGATATTTTTTGTTTAAGCCAACAATTCCATAAAAGCGGATAGGGTCGTTCATGATTAGCCTGATTAGCCTATATCTAAATGGCTTGCGCTGACAGCACGGACTCTAGATGACAATATACGCTCCGTGGCTGACAGCGATTTGAACCAGCTATTCGTTCGAGAACTTTGCGTAATCGTGCAAATGGAAACTTTGATCATTTATGATACAATATTAAAATCCAACACTTTTTAACTCTACATAAAATGATCAATTACATGGTAATTGCCAACAATTCGAATATAAATTCATTTTTTCATTTATACACACTACCTATTTTACACGTTATTTTACACGTTAACATTTTATCAGAGTGGATCTCTCAAATTGATAAAAAAAGACTACATCACTGCTTATTTTGGGTGCCAATGTTGTGACGTCATAAATGACGTCAATTGCGTTTCCTCTTGGAGCTGATGAACTTTGACTCGCTTCATAGTCAACATAAATTACATCAGTGACACTTTGGGTGTGCGCAACGGCATTGGAAGCCAAAAGCAGCACCTGTAAGTTAAATGTACAAGATCTTAATGTAAATCACAGGAGTTTGAAATTCTATACATAAAGCTAATCTTATGGCTAAATAATAAAAAATATACCCCTATATAGTATATTCTCTATATAGTATATTCTCTAAATACTATATAGGGGTCTATTTTTTTTATTTAGCCATTAAATTAGCGTTATGGATAGAATTTCAAACTCCTGTGTGTAAATTCAACCTTAATTGACGTTGTCAATTTATAGTTATTTCCCGTTAAAATATACGATATTGAAGAATTATATCGAATCTCGTTGTCTATCCTTGACCCTATCTCAAAACCGCGAAACTTCCCATTTAACTGTATATTTCAACATTGGGACTTTTACCCGGGAAACAACATGCATAGCAAGAAACCAATACAACTGAACAAACCAATCAGAATTTAGTTTACAGCAATAACATTCAACCAGTATTTCAATCTCACTTTGAAGTTTTGAGTTGCCTTCTGGGCGTGTTGCATGTACGGCTGACAATTCTACAACATGGACTGGCGGTCAGTAGTGGTCCATTCAAAACTAGGACCCAAACGTATTTATTACATTGTTTACATGTGGGTCTAGACCTCATGAGTGTTCAAATATTATTATATTATAGAACCATTTATATGGAGAGGAGACTGTGAGTGTATGGGGCCGATGATGAATAAATGACTGTGGGCTGAAGGAAACGGAATGTTAGTGTGAAATTATTCACCTTGAAAGCAATCTTGGAAAAATGGATGATGATAGTGATAATGTTGAGCTAGTTTTTGTCTTGCAATCCTGCATAATATACAAAAAAGCTTCTTGAAATGTATGGAGGTCTAATTTATGCGAAAACATTGTATATACAGCAAAATCAACTCCAACGAATACCGACTGTACAAAAAAATATGTTTCGACCACATTTAGAGTATACATAAACTCAGCATAAAATAAACTGAAACTAACGATATTTTTACGTTTGATTATTATCCGGTTCATCATTTGTAAATCGTAATAAATGAGTATATAGAAATATGTGTCGTGTTCTGAGAAAACTGGGCAGAATCCTTGTGCGTAAATTGTCATCCCATATTAGCCTGTGCAGTCCGCACAGGCTAATCAGGGACGACAATTTCCGCTTTTTGGGAATTTTTCGTTTAAATGATGTCCATTCATAGCGAAAATCCAGTTAAGGCGGAAAGTGTCGTCTCGGATTAGCCTGTGCGGACTGCACAGGCTAATCTGGGATGACACTTTACGCACAAGCAGTTTGCCCAGTTTTCTCAGAACACGCCACAATTGTACTCTTATTGTAGACTGCCAATATTGGAATTCGAACATGCGAAAGATGTGGGCAAATTTTAGTCGGATAGATGAAGTACATTAAATATATAAATTTCTTTAATATGAATGGTGCATTTAAATTGGTTAAAATACGATTTTGTAATTTCACTTACTTGTAAAATATACACTCCAATTAATGTTTTCATGCTTGTTTTCGAAAAGTCTGGTTGTAAATGCTGGATTTTATTATGCATTTAGTTACATTACGTCAACATTTGCTATCTTAAATGATTAGATATGTGTTGCTATCGACTGATAGACGTAAAAGCAATGACTAATTTTAAATATTACACATGTAGCACGCAGCAGGTAAACCTGATAGACTTTAAAACTGGTGTTTTAAGGTTCGTAAACAACTGAAAGATAACAATTTAGATTGCTATTGTAATATAGATATACCAATTTCAAAGTTGTTGCTCGCTAAAAATTTAGAGCAAAGTATGTTTAATAAGTATAAGAATGATTGGTTTTTAAATATTAATTCTGTAACTGGGCCCTCACAAAGAGGAGGTAACAAACTCCGAACTTATTGTATATTCAAAAAAGATTATAATGTTGAACAATATTGTACCATGATAATGCCCTTAAAGCATCGTTCATCTTTTTGTAAATTTAGATGAGGAGTCGCTCCTATAAGAATTGAGACTTGTATATATGAAGGGTTACCGACAGATCAACGTTTATGCACTTTTTGTAAAGTGTTAGAAGATGAAAAACATGTCTGTTAGAGTGCTCATTATATGATGATATACGATCTGATTTGATTGATAAGGCAATTTCTATGGTGTCTGAGTTTCAGGGTTTGCATTCTGTTTATAAATTGTCAATTTTATTCACTAATTTGTCACTTATAAGAATTTGTGCCAAAACCTGCTATTTGATTTTACAAAGAAGAAATTTTTATATGTGTAAATAAGATCTTAATTGTTTTTTGTTTTTTTTTTATTATTACTTTTTTTTTCGGCCAGCTATGGCATGGTTAAGTGCCACTGCTTAACATTTGATTTTACAATAATACATTAGACCTATGTAAATAAGACCTAAAGATGTAATATAGTGGAGAAGGATGACGTGGCATAGTCAACATCTATATTTGGTTTGTTGTAACTTTACTAGATGTCAGTTCACAATAATTATAGTTGCTTATCACCCTGGTATGTTCTAGGTAAATGATGTTTTGGATCCTGTGTATATCTGTTTGCCATGATCTAGTATACCATTTGCTTGGTTAAACCTGCTATTTTTTTTTTTTTATTATTTTTTTATTTTTTTTGGCAATGGCCAATTTGATCAAACTCGGTAATTAGTATACGTATTATACACTATCTATGTGTGGATTGTCACAAGTCATCGTTCTTCACGAAAATAAAAATAATAAAAAATGAATTATTACTCTTAGCAATATGTGTAAATAAGTATTGGCATTGTTTTATACTTATTTTATTATGTATTTTGTGCAAGTTGTGTCAAGCTGTAAACAGCTCTCTATGTTGGGGCTATTAAGTGGATGACATAATTTGTACAACACTACCATCTCTTATAGCTCAGAATGCTGAGCGGCAACACATGTGTTTTATGATTATATAGTAATACTCTGTAATGTGTAATATTGTGTTGATGAGATGTAAATAAACTATTAAATCTAAACTATTATATCTAAATCCACATGCATTTATTCCAGTTTTCTCAGAACGCGACTCATACAGGGTCAATCATGCTGGCATCATGCATGAACTATTTAAAAAAATATTACTAGTCATTGGAAATATTCCAGATAGTGTTGAACTTAGTGTTTCTTTTGGGTTCTGATCTGTTTCTCTGTAAACTTCTGTTTATTGTATATACACACAGTTTTATTGTGTGTGTTTTGAAACATGTGTTTTTGTTTTGTTTATTATTCATGAATGCTTATCAAGTTGGTTACACAATTATTTGTGAACTGTTTTTGTTTCATTTTATTTATTTACTTTATTTTTTATTTTTATTTTTTTTCTTGAAGGTAGGGGGAGTTACATCAACATTCATGTTTGATTTTAACCCATGTACGTTGTTTTCAACCATTTACCGTGCTTAATTTGTTTTAAGAAAAAAAGTGGTTTTCCTTATTGGAGGAAACGTGTAGTACTATGGAAAATTGCTGCAAAAATTTTAATTAATGTATCAAAATTTAGCGGCACTAGAGTATTTAAATGTTAGTTCACTTGGAAAAGCAAGAAAAAATGAGTCTAATTACAATCAAGTTCATTTTTTAAGTCAATAACGAAACGTAGTTACTGTTTAAGAGATTGGCAACTGAAATTACGGCTTCGCATACATTTTATAATGTGAAATAGTATCAGATTACAAAAACGATTGTTAAATAGAACCCATTCTCGCAACATGATATGAACGTTTAGTAATTGAAAATGCGTACGAAACAATTGACCTTAATTGCATTATAGGGTGATAATAACCTTTAATCTTTAACCTCACCTTTTAACTTTGATAATATAAAGAGTTTGTAGTCATATACATAAAGCCACAAATATTTGAAAGAAAACTTCATTAAAGAAGTTGTATATTTTTCGAACCCCATTAGGCAGAGCAATGTTCGACAGCTATAAAATTCACAATAAATACTTACGCTGAATTGAATCAATAAAATATTTGATTGTTAATTTAAACAATTGTTTATATGCAAACTGATAGTACACTTCATGATATGTTACTCCTTTTTGTAACAGAACAACAAGCTTTTAAGTNAATGTGTAATATTGTGTTGATGAGATGTAAATAAACTATTAAATCTAAATCTGTACAAAAGTTGTGAATTTGTTTATTAAATTGTCAACTCTCTCTGGGTAGGTCCAGCCAGTTTTTCTTATGATGAACCCTACCTAATGATAACTACTCCCGATTCAAATCTTTACTTTAAACTACGGCATATGATACATACATCACTACCCACTGAAATTTTGACACCTAAGTGTTCATTTTTAAGGGCAGACCCAGTTTTGGTGAAATTTTAAAAAGACAATTTCAACCTTCCACAAAATGATCACACTCTTGATTTCAACATTACTACACATAAATATGTTGCAGTTTGTAACTGGATGGGGAAAGTTATACGGCGGATAAAGCCAGCGGTATGTAAAATACAAATATGTTTTGTCAAAATTATTTCTCCATATAACGAGAATTTAGGATTGAAAAATCAGCGGCTTTTGGCAGAGATTTAATTTATGATTCCCAATTGGGCGATTGGTCAGACATAAAAACTGCACACAAACTGTTACATAGACTAATACAGACCTTTATGTCAAACATTAATATATATTACTTTGCAGAGTACAAGTAATTTGGTAAGATGTCCGCACAGGCATATCAGGGACGATACTTTCCGCTTAAACTGGATTTTCGTCAAGAAGAGTCTTTCTTTAACCGAAAAATACAATAAAAGCGGAAAGTTTCGTCCATGATTAGCCTGTGTGAACTGCACAGGCTTATCTGGGACGACACTTAATGCACATGCAATAAACCTCATTTTCACAGTGCGCCGCCCAATTATAATACTCTACCTTGACATTTTATGAAAGTTTCAGAAGTTAATTGTCCGGATCAGAAAAGCACTACGTGTGTTGGACCAGATCCGCGCGTGTTATCAGCAACCAAAGTACAAGTCAATGTCCGTACCATCCACCACACACATGTTACTGTTTGATATCAGTTAGTTCAGTGATAATTGAGAGTGAAAGCTTCGGTTTTAAATCTAATTGATAGACAACGTAAATTATAATCAGTATTTTTAAGCTTGCGATAATGTTGAGGATGAGAGTCATGTTATTCTTGATTGGTATTTGTATCATGACTTAAGACATATATTATTTGACAAAGCTGTTAGTGTAAATCCTAACTTTCTATCTATGTCTAAAAACGACCAATAAGTTTTTCTCTTCACAACCCCATTAATGATTAGAAGTTGTGCCAAAACCTGTTATGATATTTTAAAAGGTGGTCTTTATATACTTGTAAATAATGTCTTTTCGTTGTTTTTAGGTAACAATAATGTATTTAGAGGTTTCTAAGAAGTTGTTGCTAATCAGGTCATCTACGATCTGATCGAGGTGATACTCGATTTTCTAATCAAATTTTTAATTGCGCCATAGTGCTCGTATTTGAACTCAATATGTTAAATCAATTATTTTAACGATGTTTTTTAAAAAAAGGATTAGCAACAGCCTCTTAGGTTAATAATGTAATATAGACCTGATTTGTACAAAATTGGAACTCTGGTTATTTTATACATGTATGCATATGGGTAACATGATTAGAAATGCAAAAGAAAGTCTCTGATATTTATAGAAAGGTTACTAAAATTGTCTATTATATATTTATATATATATATATAGAAAACAAAAAATTCTGTATGTCAAAAACAATCTGCAAATAGTAATCAATTGTTAGTCAAAGTCATTATATATATATGTCATACAACAACAGTTCATACAATACATTAAAGTCACAACCTTTAAGAATTTGATTGCAGTTATCACAGATTTAGAATCACAATGCATAGATAGATCACATTTATAAATCACAGTCAACGTTAATCAGTTACATTCATTTACACATACATAGTCATTAAATATGGCAGAGACATGGAATACCAAGATGTTGAATACAAGACATAATATATATATATATAACACAGGATGACCCATGAAAGTTTTACAACTTATTACCAATGGGGTCCTAAATTTCCAATGGGGTAACTATAGAGCTGTGGTGGAAGGCTTGATCCATGCGGCAATCACCATCAGCAGCAAAGTAAAACAAGACTTCCTGATAGTCT
Source organism: Dreissena rostriformis (assembly GCA_007657795.1). Lineage (NCBI taxonomy): Eukaryota > Metazoa > Mollusca > Bivalvia > Myida > Dreissenidae > Dreissena > Dreissena rostriformis. The sequence goes on along the minus strand of VMBQ01015017.1, from coordinate 2,708 downwards.
TCCTAACAGATTCTCAGTCTTCCTTTTCAGTCTTGGAGGCAGCAAAAGCCAACAAACTGTGTCGCCTCGAAGCAGCATTACAAAACCTTAATTGCTTTGGAATCGTACTCCGGTTTATCCCTTCTAACTGCGAATACACGGAGATGATAGGGCAGGCAGAATAGCAAAGCTGGAAGCAGAAGAAGACCAACAGGAGAACACAGTCAGTGTAGAAAAAAATGAACACCACCTTCAAGATTCAAATGCCTGTTTAGAACTATACAGCCATGTGACAACCTCAATCATCTGTCAATGGAAAAATCTACTAAATCAGCATATGCACACACGAGTCCACGTTGGGTTGTCTCAAAAGTAGACACTTCCTCCAGGAATGCGTGGACCACCAACCTCTAGGGGGGATCTATGACCTGAGTCAGTGAAATGAGCCTGCAGGAGAAGCTGTTTAAACAGTTGGGGGGGGGGGGCTATACCAAAGACCACCCATTTCATCCTTGTCTTTCGACTACATTGTTGGAGCTTTTGTTAGATCTTCGCCTAAGACACCAAAACTTGTTCTACCCGAGAAACGGACTCGAGAGAATTTCAATAAGCCCTGGGCTTTCGATGCACTCGAGCGAAAATACATTGGTTTAAACTAAGTGTAGAGGGGTTCGAGAAGAAAGAATAATACTCTGTTTCATTTGCGTAGCAAGAATACAATTTTTGAAGTTCTAATGGTACGTTCAATGTATCGCAAATAAGTAAACGATCGTTTATTCAAGATTCTAGACAGATATTAATGTTAGAGTTTATATGAAACAAATTTTGGGTGAGATAGATTGTCTAACGATGTTTTGTGACTATAGGATCCGAGATGATTTATTATTGGCGACCGAAACCTCTGCGAATCTAGAGTCACGTAACCGATCTATTAGCCATCATACATTATTGTAGGGCAAAACGGTCATTTATTTAACGCCGTTTTTCTTTCTTAAAGCCATCTCGTGTTTCAGTCTGTGACATTTAAAAAAAGGCCAAAGTATTGATATTTTCTTTACGCATGTATTGCAGCCACAACAACGTAAAGTAGTTTTGTAAACAATTTAATAAAACAAATCAAAAGCATAGTTAGTTTATTACCATTGCACCAACAGGTTTAAGTAAATGTATATAGAAAAAAGAAAGAAAAAATATATCAAAATCAAACAACAACACACATGTCGGATTTTATGGAGATTATGTTCTTATTCATCCATTGTACTTTTTTGTTTAAATAGTTGTGTTATATACTAGAATTACCATACCGTATGTGCGCAAACTTCGAAAGTCAACGAGATGCATTCCTACTATCTACAAATATATTCTTAAACTAGAAATGGCGCGGCAGATGCCGACGTATCCCCACGCCGCATAGATGTTATATTAAAAGGCAATTTTGGTCGGGCAAGGCCTATGTTGGTGGGGCCCCGGGGTGGGTAACGTGGACATGGATGGTCGAGATAGACCGTGATTTCCTAAGAGATGTTTAGTATTAATTTGAAGTTATTTGGTGAATAAATGAAGAAGTTATGCCACAAAACAAAAAACAATTAGGGAACGAAAAAAAAAATGGGTACGAAAAAAAAAATTGGGTACGAAAAAAAATGTGGGTACGAAAAAAAAATGTGGATACGAAAAAAAAATGGGTACGAAAAAAAAATGGGTACGAAGAAAAGTTTGGGTACGAAAAAAAATGTGGGTACCAAAAAAAATTGAGTACGAAAAAAAAATCGGGTACGAAAACAAATTTGGGTACGAAAAAATTTGGGTACGAAAAAAATTGGGCACGAAAACAAATTTGGGTACGAAAAAAATTTGGGTTCGAGAAAAATTGGGGGTACGGGGAAGTAGTACCCTCGGACCAAATTCCAAATAGTGCACTGTCGCACATATGCTCATAGCTACCATGTGTGTAAGGTTCTAGTGCTAATAGTGTAGAAAGGGATAGTGGCCAGGTTTTACTATAGCCAAATAAGTAAAGCTGCCCCGCCCCCGTAACTTTTGACCCAGGGGTCAGATCAAAATTCCAAATAGTGCACCGTCGCACTGTTGCTCATAGCTTATATGTGTGTACGTTTCAAGGTTCTAGTGCTAATAGTGAAGGAGGAGATAGTGGCCAGGACGGACGGACGGACGGACGGACGTACAGACAGCGGAGATCAAGACAATATCCCCACGCTTTTAAAGCGTGGGGATAAAAAAGGAAACCTGCATAATCAATTGACCAGCAGATATTTTACTCAATTGATTTACGTGTAGTGCAAACGTTGCACAAATAAACAAATTGTGGAGAGAGATATTTCCGGATAATGGTTTACTTACAAAAATATAATATAACACATACGTGTACTTAATAAAGGAATTCACTATCTAGCAATGGATGGCATTGAAAACGTAGTGAAGAAACTACTGATTATAAAATAAATATATCTCTATAAATTTAATTGTTGCCCCGTATTTTACGTATGTCAGCATCGAACTATCTACGTAGTTGGGCTTATGTACTTTGCAAACGAAACCAAATATCATGACCAATACTATGGCAAAAGACACAATTAAAAAGAACGGTTTCGAAAAATCAAATATTTGCCATATTTGCCAGTATCTTATTGTGCCAGACGTATTAGGCTTTTCGACAAATATACCCGGAGCTCATTCCAAGGCCTGACGGCCCTTGCTTCATTGAAACG
>VMBQ01015016.1:2277-13474 GCA_007657795.1 Dreissena rostriformis | reverse complement strand
CAAATGCAAGCAGGTCAAGTTTCACACAAAACTAACAATTTCTTGTTTCTGTGTTCATGATTGCTGTGACATTGATTCAGATCAAACACGACATAGTGAGAAGCGGGTGTTTTAATTACTTGGATTCACCTGACATTCAGTGGTATGTATATTTTGACGTTTATTAGGTTTTTCTATGCCTGAGGCTGCATAATGGGAGGATCTGGAGTTCGTCACAGACAGCACTTAGACTTGGAAGATGATTGAGTTAAAGCTGCAACTTGAAACCATTTATTCCATATTCTAAAGGTATTTAATAGTGGTGTGGCTTAGTGCTGTGGGGAAAACCAGAGTACCCGGAAAAAAAAATCTAGCCAACTCTTATGTAAAGGGAATCAAACTTGTATTTCCATTTTTGTATTATATTTTGTGTATTTAGATGATGTAAATTTGTGAAAGTCTTAATAAACTGTCTGTTCTGTTCTTGTATGTCCAAGGTAAGACTGCTCTAAAAAGACAGCCCTACATTAGGTTTTCATGTCATACAACATGTATATACCTGGTGAAACTGGCTTGAATGTGCAATAATAGATGCCACCTTTGTACTGGAATGCTTCAAGGTTCTCATCTGCCTCTGTCGTTGCACAGTTCACATATCTCATCCAGTTAGAGGTGGCCTTGTTCTGGGCATCAACAAAGTGGCTCGCTTTGCCTTCCTTATAGATCTGAATTGCGAAGAATCTTACAATAAACAACCAACAGGTAAAAAAGTTTAATAAACAAGAAAACATTATAACTAAATACTTGTTATTAAGAGCAATATTCAAATGTTCAGACTTCAATACCAAAGAATGCATTTAGAAACCAAACAGCGGCAGTGATAATACAATATTTTTTACAGTACACACAAACTAAGTAATTTGTTCTTAATTTGTTCAAAGTTTCATTCAGGTTAAATAGTACAGTACTTTACATCCTTAAATATCATACTAATTTTAACAAGAGTTCCGCGGTCGAAGACATATGCCCCCTCAACAGGGTCTTGATTTTCACACTTATTGTGACAGTGACCTTTGACCTAGTGACCCCAATTTCAAAAGGGGTCATCTACTGGCCAAGGCCAATGCACATGTGAAGTATCAAGCCAATCGGTCAGTCCATTCAAAAGTTATTAATCGGAAACGAACTGGTCTACTGACAGACAGACCGACCGACAGACCGACATCCAGCGAAATAATATACCCCCTTTTCTTCGAAGGGGGGAATAAATATAACTGAATCAGTTTCACAAGATGTGTGAAATCTATACATGCCAGCATGCATATATAGAACACATAATAGTTATATCAACTAGAAATGTGCCACAGACACCGATTCCAACTCAACATAAGTTTGGACACAGACAAATCAACTATAAATTCTAAAAAGGCCAGGATGTCGGGTTAACGCAGTATTTGGTACACGCGCTTCTCACCTACATTTATGTCACCTTTGTATACTACCCGTTTCAGGAAGCATGTGAGTTTGGTCGGTGGTCACCATACCGGACAGGTGGAGTTTCCTCCGTGTACTCCGGCTTCAACCCCAAACACAACACCACAGCAAAATTTACAATCTTTCAGTAACAACTAAATAGCTGGAAATTGCAGCTATAATTAAACATTTGTTTAATTTTTTGCAAGTATAGTAAGTTATTTAAATAGGAGTTCTGGGACACACTCCAGGTCACCACATAATGCAGCCTCAGGCGCATAATAAACTTCGAAATTCATACACACAGACAAAAGGCCGTAATAAATCAAAAACTGGTTGCAGTTGAAATTCCTTTCTTAACAATCATCTACACACTAAGGACAGTCAGGTGTCAAAGTGTGACCAACATCAGCCAATAACTAAGAGGCTTTGATTTTGGGATTATATATTCTATAGTGGAAAACCGATTAACTGAAATTGAAAATGGCTTCCAGCCGAATTCGCCAGCANACTCATACCAAGTTTCAATGAAATCCGCCAAAGCACTTCCAAGATATGGCTCCGGACACAAAAGTGCCTATAGTAAAAAGCATTTTTTCAAGATACAAAGGGCCATAACTCAGTTATTAACAGATGGTGTACAATGCCATTTGACGTTCATCATCCTCTTATCCATATATATTCTCGCACCAAGTTTCAATGAAATCCGCCAAAGCACTTCCAAGATATGGCTCCGGACACAAAAGTTCCTATAGTAAAAAGCATTTTTTCAAGATACAAAGGGCCATTAGTCTGTTATTAACAGATTGTGTACAATGCCATTTGGCGTGCATCATCCTCTTATCCATATATATACTCATACCAAGTTTCAATGAAATCCGCAAAAGCACTTCCAAGATATGGCTCCGGACACAAAAGTGCCTATAGTAAAAAGCGGGGGATAAAAAGGAGTTGAAAACACAAAATTTTGGGACTACATATTCCAAAACCTTGGTACAATATAATCCATAATGGTAAAACATACAAAGAGCCATAATTCTTCCAAATCTTGTTGCAGCCTTAGTTCTTTCTGTTGCGATCATCTCTACATTAAGGTCTTTAATCTATAAAAGTTTGAGAAAGATCCACCAAGTCATTAAAGAGGAATTAAAAACAAAAGCTTCAGGATGTGAAAAACAGATGAAGGGCCATAATTCTGCCAAAACTCCTCGAAGTCCCAATTCCTTTCTTTACAATCATAAAGTCATTTAAGTTTGAAGTTTGAACAAGATCAACCCAGAAGTAGCTGAAAATGCACGCTTTCAGATGAACGGACATACTGAGGGACAGACAGACAAGTACAATGCTTTATGCCTTCCATAATGAACATTTAATTCCACTTATAGACTGCTAGATAGATAACGCATTTGTTGGGAATGCAGCTCTTTATTTTCAATTATTCAGACTTTGTTAAATTACTCGGGCATTTCAAACTTAAAATAAGTATGGGTTCATCAAGCTTAGCATCACTTTGAAGTCACCTTTACCTGCCAGCAATATCCTGACTTATGGTTGTCAGCGATGATATCGCCCCCATACGGTCCAAACATGATCCTGGACTCCAGTCCCACCTTTGAAAATACTCCAAGACCAGCTCCAAATATTTTTGAGGTTTTAATTTCAAGGTCATCGGGCAAGGTATGGTCAGCTCTATGGGGGTCCCCTTCTGGCACCTGCAGTTAATATACATGTATTAAGGTTTATGAGAATGTGCGGGAAACACTCTTTGGAATTAGAATAAGAGGGGCATATTTAAGGCATTTCTCAAATGTATTGACATTTAATAAAACAATGAAAAAGCCTACATTCATTAAGACACTTTTCGAGTTACAGTCTCATATACCCATAATAATATGTGATACTTTTTGTCATTTGCTTACTCTTTCTTTTACTTTCAGTTTATGTTTTTAAGATAAACACACCTCTTTGTCCTGTATGTAGTTGTAGGGTCCATGTACGGGGCAGTCCCCTTCAAACTCCTTCTTGCATTTTTCACAGTCTAAGAGAGCAAAATAATCACAAGGCAACAATCAAACTAAGTCAAAGGCTTAAATCATCAGATTAAAAGAACCTACAACATGTACTTATATTGATTATGAATATTACAAAACTGCTAATTTAGATGCATCTAAAAGGCAACATTTGCCTCACATACATGAATTATTACTTTACCCAGGGTCATCACTTCAAATGATAAGGTTTATATGGTTTTATTTTACTTTCTGAGTTATGGGCAGCACAAAATCTGACAGAAAAGCAAATATGCCCCCATCTGAATGTAGGAGCATAACAAGGGAGCCATGATTTCTTTAAAGCTATCACCTGAGTTCAAGGAACACGTGTCAATTATTTGACTGTGTTTGTTACATTACAGTTTTGATTTAGGCCTAGAAATGGTCAAGAAAGACATTTAGACAAATTTGAATCCAAAACAGCCACAAATGAGGCATTTGGAGTGTTATTACTATTTTTCTCCGATTTGATCTGGGGACCTAGTTTTTCTACCAAACCTGGAAGAAATTCTAACTAGATTTTGTCTGACCGAGGTTCTTCAAGATTGAATATTTATGTGACTTGTCATATGGTAAAAAGGTTTTTCTGAAATTTGACCCAGTTACATATTTTTTTTACCGCAATTCACCCATAGTCACACACGGCATATATACAGTGAGATGAACATTCTGACCAAGTTTCTTCAAGAATGAATCATAAAAATGGCTTTTCAATGGCAACACATTTTCAAATGTTGACAAGATGACCTAGTTTTGACTCCACTTGACCCAGATTCTAATTTGTATTAAATAATGCAAAGTTTAACATGCTGACCAAGTTTTATCAAGATTGATTAATAAATGTGCTTTATAGAGTAGTTACACAGATTTTCTAGGATTTGACCTGTTCACAGTTTTTAACATACTAGACACAGATTCTGACTTGGCCTAGATATTGTCAATACAAACATACTGACAAAAATTATCAAGATTGATTCAACTGTTGTATGGAGAATGGTAACAAGACAAATGATTCTATGCACATGATTAAGAACTTAGACTGACCGCAATAGCTGAACTCGTGAACTATGTGCTAAGGGAGTTGAAAATGATTATTCTGTTTGTTGAGCTTTAGTGATGCTTTCTAGTGCACGGTAACGGATGTTTTGTTCTAGGGCTTACACAGAAAGTGGTCATCATCTGGAGGTTCCAGGCTCATACAGCTGACTAGGTTCCTCTCTGAAAGACATATAATTTAAATTAAACTACTGTAATATGTCTTAATTTGTATATACCCTCTTTTTAAGCCAATATAATAATTTTGCGTGACTCATTTTTCGAATACCCAGACTGTCCCTTATAATTGATTACTCTAATTTTTTAGGCAGTTACATTTAATCTGAATTCGTTTTTACACATTCGCGGTGTTACAGCCATGAATGATGTAAACAACTTTGAATATTCAACCTACGTGTGACGTAGATATTTGACGTTGATGTAATGTGAAATTTACTGTAAATTCATTTTAACTTTATCAACGAAATTTAAACCAAATTTTAATGTGGTTGACGCACATACTTATAATAAAATATACGCATGCGCTGCATGTTATTACTGAGGTCTCTATGGCAACACGTTGCAATCGCGCTTTATGGAATTCATGCATTTAAAGCTTATATATAAAAGTCTGTAATAATTAGTTTGTATAATATGTTAATTTCATTGACTTTTGCCAACAAACTAATGAGGTATGAAGAAAATCCACCAACTTCTGGAACATAGGATGTTGAAATCAACCACATCATAATGCCCAATTTTCACTGTTAAAATGTCACTTCATATAGTTTATATGCAATAATACACATAATATACTACAGCCAGGGATTTGAATAGATTTTAATAACGACCCGGTCTTGAAAATGCCTCAAAATGCCTCAAAATGATGAAAGGCAGATAATTCAACGGAGTCAAAAGAGAGAAAATTTCAAAATAATTGCAACATAAAGCAGGATTCTGCTTCAATTGAAATCCCTGTACAGCTTTTGAAATCTTAAAAAAAAATACAATACCTCTTACTGAAGCACCCTTCATCTTGACTACGCCTCTGGACGAACCTTCACCAGGAGCCTTCTTTGATAACGGAAGAGTTGAATGGGAGCTCTTGCTTTTCATTTTGTTTGTTTCAATGAATATCTCTTCAAAGTCATCAGAAGAACATTCACCAGACTCTTCCACCAGATATGAATTCACCACCTCAGATGTCACGGCAACTTCTGCCATATTAAATATTGTAGAACTCATCGACAAAGGCATTCCATTGCTCTGACTTTCAGATGCCTTGCTTTCAATAGAGGGACACTGTTCAGAAGGATTTGTAGCCAACATATTCTGAAGTAAAGAACCACTTCCTGAACTACTGGTAGGTAAATATGTGGCTGTTGTCTTAACCTGTCCAAGGGAAACACTTTCCCAATGTGGGTTCAGTTGCTGGACTGGAGGGTGGAATATGAAAAGAAAAACAAGAGATGTGTTTGTCAGAAACACAATGCCCCCAAATGCGCCGCTTTGAATTTTTTTAATTTTTATTTTTTATTTTTGTTATAACCTTTGACCTTGAAGGATGACCTTGACCTTTTGCCACTTAAAATGTGCAGCTCCATGAGATACACATGCATTTTAAATATCAAGTTGCTATGATCAATATTGCAAAAGTTATGATCAAACTTTAACCTAGATTAAAGTTTTTGGTAAAAGTTCTGGACAGAAAGACAGAATGACAGACAGACAGACAGGCCAAAAACAATATACCCCCTTTTTGAAAAAGGGGGCATAAAAATAACACACATTTTTCATCACTAACCTAAATAAGCAAATAAATAAGAATTGTATTAATAAAAGCACATTTTTTAAATATGTCACAATAATTTTTGCTATTACACCTTTTTCACGATAATTAAATATCCTGATACAGAATATATCTTTTCAGAAAAGCAAAAGAAGAGGGCCACTGTGGCTATAAATTGTTGGACTGGGTAAAGAAGAGGGCCACTGTGGCTATAAATTGCTGGACTGGGTAATGGGTCACTAAAGAAGAGGGCCACTGTGGCTGTAAATTGCTGGACTGGGTAATGGGTCACAAAAGAAGAGGGCCACTGTGGCTGTAAATTGCTGGACTGTGTAATGGGTCACAAAAGAAGAGGGCCACTGTGGCTGTAAATTGCTGGACTGTGTAATGGGTCACAAAAGACGAGGGCCACTGTGGCTGTAAATTGCTGGACTGGGTAATGTGTCATGGCCAGTTTTGAACCCAGAGAAATTATATTTGAACACTTTATATTTCATATGAGATTTGTTAAGTTTTTAGTTACAAACAAAATGTTTCATATGAGATTTTTTAAGTGTTTAAGTTTTCTGTCAAACTACATATGCAGCAGACTGGAGCAATTTAAAAGTGGGTCACCCAAGAATAATTCATGAAAATCTGCCAAGAAGTTTAGGAGACATCATTTAAAAGGACAGTTTACAGACAACTGACAAACGCTGAAACACAATAGCTCACCCTAAGAATGTGTACAGGTGAAATAGAAAAACCTTTAACCTTTCTTTTAATTTATCAACAGCAAAATGTGAATAAGTCACTATTGTCATGCTTAGCACAAATTGAAATAGCATTGTTATATGTGTAGTTCGTCACATTTTGTTTTATCTTTTCCATGGATAAAACAATCAGCAGAAGCAGTAGTTAACTTAACAAGAGCACCGCATAGCGGGTGCCGACGCTAGCAGGTTTTTTTTGCCCGATTTAATAGCCGAAAAACGGCTATGTTCCCAATCCTAAAAAGTATACTTTTTTCCCTAAATGTGGCAAAACATTCCAAATTTAAAAAAAAAAAATTTTTAGAAAGAAGTGTCTAATGCGTATTTTTATTCAATTTGAATTCAATTTCATATAACAAAGTATATAGTAATGATTTATATGATTTTGTTCTTTTAATTTGAATGATTATAAAGAGTTAAATCAAATTAGTATTTCCCTAATCCGTGGACTTTTCGTGTTAAAAAAAGAAGGCTAATAATTTTTTTCCCCAATTTCATGAAAATGCTGATAAAATTCCCAATTCCAAAGCCATGGGCTATCTTCCCAAAAAGTGGAGAAAAAAACCTGGCTAGGCTGTGGGTGCAGTTTTGAATAAATAAATGACCTTTGACCTTGAATGATGACCTTGACCTTTCAACTCAAAATGTGCAGCTCCATGAGATACACATGCATGCCAAATATCAAGTTGCTATCTTTAATATTGCAAAAGTTATGGCCAATGTTAAAGTTTTGGACGAAGCGGACGGCGGAAGAGCTGGCTATGACAATACCTCGGGTTTTCTTGGAAAACAGCCGAGCTAAAAATGAATTTAAAGAACAATGTGAAAGACACCATTCTAAAGACAATAGGTTACCGATGTAGCAGTACATGTTTTTGTCAAATATTGAATTCACCATATTGGAAGGACATTGGAAATCAAGGACCAATCCACGATTGCACGTGTGTTAACTGACATCTTGGATCAGCTTCTCCAGTCTGTAGCGCGAAGGTCGAGTGTAAAATGACTGTATTTCATATATAGAAATGTTAATTAGATACAACAATTTCACACTCAACCCTCAACATGCTTATCAGGGACTACACTTTTAACTTTAAAGCCCCATAAAAACACAAAATCAACGAATATTTTGTAAAATTAAAGGGACTGTAAACCACAAATGACGAAAAAAGAAAAGTTCTAAAATACCGTATTTTTTACAATAATAAGTTTATATTGATTAAAATATCACGACTGGTATATAACATTACTTGAAAAAAGTAGTTTTTTTATTTTTACTTTATTTTTTTATTTTTACTGGGTATTTCTACCAGGTAACTACCAGTTAACTATAAATAACGCAAGTAGATTGATCATCATCGTCACGTGGTAAACCCAGGAATGCACATTGTGCATGCGGAGTGAATTGTATATATTTTATATATAAAATGATCAATCTACTTGCGTCATTTATAGTGTGTTTATTGTTACGTCACCTTTTTTTGAGATGTACTTTCGATTTCACATCGCGAAATTTTATTACCTAATATACTGAAAATATGAACTTTTTTCAAGCAATGTAATATACCAGTCATGATATTTAATCAATATAAACTAATAATTGTAAAAAAAAAATACGGTATTTAAGAACTTTTCCTTTTTCGCCATTCATGGTTTACAGTCGCTTTAAGTTAACCCATAAAAAATCAGTGTTACTACTAAAAGCAAAAAATCAAAGCTAGATGTGGTCTGGTATAGATTTAACGAGATACAAAATGCTTATTTTTATTTTTTGTGTGAGACAATATATTCCATTTTCATTTCCCGTGACAATATCTGAACATTTACGACCTACAGAGTGCACAAAAAAAACAAGTATAATGCCTCCTTTCAAAATTAGGTTAATGGGCGGAAACTGTTTTTCTAATTTTCACAACAGTGACCTACCTTACCCTGACCAGCCCCAAATACAATTCCAATCTGATTAGATGTAGTGTTGTAAGCTACCTACAGACAGCATTCAAATGCAATATCTACATCCAAACTTTAAGCAACCTTGACCTTGACCCAAATTAGGTCTCTATTCAAGCTTACTAAATTTTAAGTGCTATCAAGATTGGTTAATGTAAACTAAAGTTATCGAACGTTAACATATCTATAAGGGAAGACACAACATTATTTTGGCTAAATGGAGATAATTCAAAGGCCATATTTCATAAGTGCTTCATGCAATTCGGCTGGTTATCAAACTTAAGAGAGCTGAGAAGGGAATTTCCCGCGTTGAGTGTTCCCATAATACCCCCCCCCACCCAACCGGTTTATTTTAAAACACCCTTAAAACATGAAATTACCGGATTCATCTTTCTGGTACGTTTTGTAGTTTGAATCTCTTGGGACGTAAAGGTAGCAGTCATGGTCCATTTTTGTTGTTTTTATACCTACAGGTAGGAGTCCATTTTTTGCTGTATATGCATAACTTCACATTCCATCTGTTCTGTTTTCACACATGCCAAGGTGAAGCCATCTTGTTTCGTGAGATCTAGTACCATCTCTAAACATCCTGTTTTGTCTGATAGTTGATGTAATAAATTGAAGCCATCTATTTTGTTGCTATTTTGGTGTATATCTTCCAGTCGAACCTGTTCTGATTTAGGACACGTAGAATAAAAACCTGCAGCCGTATTATACCATTCTTCAGTCTCCATTTTGACATTTTGGTCTGAATTTAAGGTCTCTGGACCTACCCTAGCCAATATAAAAGAGTTTACGTCAGTTTGGTTTGTGGAATCGAATTCCTTTATAATCACAGTCTCGCTTTCTGTATCACTTCCCATGGCATTGCATTCTGTATCTAGTTTTCTTCTTTTGTACTTTTTGGAGATTGCCAGAAGAGGACTTTTCCATATACTTGTCATTCTGGAAATGATAAGCATATTTATTCAGAGGCAGATAGTGGTGATCAATATAAAAACAGTACCTATCGCCTAACATTTATTAATGTGCATACATTATCGTCAGCTTTATAACCCAAAGGGTTGCTGAAAGTCATGAGAGTTGCAATGCGCCGCCTATTGTCCAAAGGTGTAAATTTTATCAACAATGCAAGGGCTAAGGAACACTGAAACTGCAAGAAATTTTACGTGTCAAAACAACAAACTCATGCAAATGGTACCATTAAAACAAGAAATAATTGCTTTTTATTGACTTTGTTTTTCTTTTGTACTCTTTATCCACTATATTGGAAAAGTTTGAATGTTGCCGACTTAAAGTGTTGCTATAGGTAAGGTCGCAGTATACCAATCTTTTGCGCATCGGGTGAGTGACAACTAAGTGTGATGTAGCTTAAGTCGATAACGATTTAGAATATTCTGTTTAAATACACGGTTCCAAATTTCAACATAAAAATGTCAGCAAATAATAGTGTGTTGAAACAACGTCGTGTTTTCTAGTGTGCATGCAAAGGATAAGGTCCGTAGGTTGCCATTCAGGTAAATTTAACATGTTTTTGAAGTTTATTCATTGCTTTCGTCAATTTGTCACAAACGATGTCTGTTTATGGATGCGCACTGATCCGCTGCAGAGAGGTTGCCATTCAGGTAAATTTGACATGTTTATGAAGTTTTTTCATTATTTTCTTCAATTTGTCTCGAACGACGTCTGTTTAGTGAAGCGCACGGATTCCGTGCGCTGAACGGCACCCATGTTTATGAAGTGGTGCATATGGACTCCCAGAGCCGTCATAGCAAAAATTATCATAGGCTCTCAGGGAGTCCGTTTATATGGACTATGGTCTGAGACTGATGCTTCCTTCTTCCTAGTCCAACTTGTTGACGCTCTCAAATATTAAGCTACTTTTTATATGGGTAATATTTGGAGCGTACAACGGGCGAACGATTCAAAATGTGGTGGAAAGTTTTCCTTCTTTGTCTATATTGATGCGCAAGGAATTTGGTGCGCAACATTCAAGCCCCGATATCAGACAGTTAATATCAACGGATTGCAATAATATTTACATACCTGTGTAGATAATTCATTTCTCGATAATGTTCCGTAAGAATTATGTAATGACTCTTTCAATTTTGCACGCCTGACCAATTTAAATCAACACACTACTCACATTTTCCATTCGACTCGCTGTA
>VMBQ01015015.1:0-13606 GCA_007657795.1 Dreissena rostriformis | reverse complement strand
CCCTGATGAGACGCTGCATCATGCGGCATCTCATCTGGGTCTACGCTGTTTGCCAAGGCCTTTTTTCTAGACGCAAAGCATAAAAGGGTTAATATTGTATCTGAATTTATTTTTTCAATTCCTCAGGTTAAACATTGTGTTCATGTTAACTATCCACAGAAAATACTTATAATTAATTTATAATAGACACAGAAAAATCCTTACTCTTTCCTGATATATTTCGCCTTTATAGGCTTTATTGAAGTTTGTTTTTATAAATGGACTACATGTTTTTTATGTAACTCAACAAAAATTGAATTATATTTATAAACAAACATTGAAAAAGCCTATTGAGGCAAAATATATTAGGAAAGAGTTAGGATCTTACTGGGTCTATTTACTATTATCCCTTCAGGATACGAAACTGAGAAATAATTTATTAGTTTTTTTATGGAACTTCTTCATTCACATTTTTTTCGTTGGAAAAATGACTCTTGATTATTTAAGCTTGTTACAATATTGTATTTGCACTTCCTTGACACTTGTTTGTAGATGCACACTTTTAGAATGTAGGAAATTTTCCTACTGAACATTTTATTAACCCTATATTGAGTATTATTATTTATTAANTAAAAGCGGAAATTGTCGTCCCTGATTAGCCTGTGCGGACTGCACAGGCTAATCTGGGATGACAATTTACGCACAAGCATTTTGCCCAGTTTTGTCAGAACACGCCACAAATATAAAAGTTGTGTCAACCTAACATGGTATAAAGACAATGGTGTTGACTGATCTTAGTTGTATTAACCCATTTATGCTTAGTGGACTCTCCCATCCTTCTAAATTGGATCAATTTATTTCCAAAATTAGGGATGTCTAGTATATTTATTTCTATATTTAAAATATCTCTTACAGAAATTCCTTTTAGCAAACAGCGCAGACCCTGATGAGACGCCGCATCATGTGGCGTCTCATCCGGGTCTACGCTGTTTGCCAAGGCTTTTTTTCTAGACGCAAGGCATAAATGGGTTAATATTGTATCTGGATTACATGTTTTTTATGTAACTCAACAAAAATTGTAGTATATTTATAAACAAACATTGAAAAAGCCTATATATTGAGGCAAGAGTTAGGATCTTTCTGTGTCTATTTACTATTATCCCTTCCGGATACGAAACTGAGAAATAATTTATTAGTTTTTTATGGAACTTCTTCATTCACATTTTTTTCGTTGGAAAAATGACTCTTGATTATTTAAGCTTGTTACAATATTGTATTTGCACTTCCTTGACACTTGTTTGTAGATGCACACTTTTAGAATGTAGGTAATTTTCCTACTGAACATTTTATTAACCCTATATTGAGTATTATTATTTATTAACAATCCTCATGCATATGAATTTTGGAAACTACATGAGCCTCATTCTGGGAAAAGTGGGCGTAGTGGTTGTGCGTCAAGGGTCATCCTACATTAGCGGGTTTGGACAGTCCAAACAGGCTTATCAGGGACAACACTTTCTGCCTAAACTAGATTTTTTTTAGAAGAGACTTCCAATAAATAAAAATGTCCATAAAAAAGGAAAGTGCCGTCTTTGATTAGCCTGTGCATACTGCACAGGCTTATCTAGGATGACACTTTATGCAATGCATTAAGCCCAGTTTTCCCAGAACTAGACTCACATGATGGTTACTATGGAGACTGGTTTTATGTATGCAGAAGAAGAAGGGTGCTCAAACTGCTAGAACCCTGCGAAAGTCTGTTGTGGAAAGCGTAAGGACATTTTCTGGTCTTTAAAAAGATACAACAGTACAACTATGAAGATTGTTCTCTTGCTCTGGATTCATCATTTGAGTCAATAAATTCCATAACTCAGAGCAACATTTGAACTTACTCAAGTATTTCGACTGACTGACCAGCACATCGCTGATGAAGACTATGTGATATAGTCCAAATATTCGAGTAAGTTCAAATGTTGCTCTGAGTTATGGAATTTATTGACTCAAACAACAGTACAGGTTTTTCATTTTGCAAAATCAATTTAAACAAGGGACACGCAAATAATAAGACATGCTTCAAGCTTCTTGTATGCATTCTTGAATTGGTACATGATTTTTCATAATGTATAATAAGTTAGTTCATATTCAATTAGGGTGATTATGACAATGATCTTACTAACAAATTATTAGATACTTCAATAAATTTCACTATAACCAAATTCAATTTACTGCACTTTGTTAAATAATTTTCTTAAAGTATTGATTTGAATTCTTGTGTGGTAGTCAGTTTACTAATAATATTCAAGTTGTAATTGCCATTTTTACCAGAAAAAGCAAAGAGGATCGCAAACCGTGCGAACCCCGAGGTCTAGCATCGATGATGGATTTAATGTAAATGTATTATACTTTTAGACCTGTTTTTCAATTACCATAATTACTCCAAATTTTGGGACACTTAAAAATCCAGTTTTTTTTTGTGTCCGAACATTTCCGAAAATACAGTGTCCGAAAATTTAGAGACACACTGACAATATACCGTATGCACTGGTTGTTCCTAAAATCCTTGGCATAATGTCACCTATGAATAATAGAGTGTGCTTGTATATACCACACAGTTTAGTATAAATTATAAAAGGATATGTTTTTATTGTGTTTGACTCTGTTAAACCGAAAGATATTCAAAGGCTGTAATTTGCCAACAGAGTACGTTGATTAGCTGATTAGCGTTTGATCAACTGTAGTCAGAATGTTTTATTTGCTCCCAAACAAACTGTAGAAATTTAGATTTTGTTGTATTTTTAACACTAAACGATAAACACTTGGAACGATAAAATGTCTGCCTATTTGTCCCACTGAGAACATAAAGATGTAGATAACTGAATTGTAAATTTACACTTATGAAGGAATCGCTAGTTTTGACCGTTATCAGGTTGTAAAACACATGTGTGAGGTGTCAGCGAATTAACGCAAATAGGTTGATTTCTGATAAAAATGCCGCTGTCCAAAAATGTGGAGTCATCAATTATTGGGGAAATTGTGGGTGACCTAAAAATTGGAGTCACAACAAATTATTATTTGGGTTTATAAGAGGGTGTCCGAAAACTTAGAGTAATTACGGTAATTGCATTTATATTTTTATTTTATATTATAGATCAATGCTGTAACTATTTGATATTTGATGTTTCAAAAAATATTTTAGAAACAGTTTTTATGAGTTCAGCTGTTTCAATATAAAAAGTTTCTAATTGTTGGTATAGAAAACAAAACTAAAAAGTATAGATTGAAATGAATTAGTTTTTTGTAAATGCATACAACGCACATAAAGTGCAATCATTTTTATTAAATTCGTAAATTTTGATTTTCCTTAACCCTTTGAGCGCTGGAACCGAATTTTGAAGGCCTTTGCAAACAGTTTGGATCCAGATGAGACGCCACAAAACGTGGCGTCTCATCTGGATCCAAACTGTTTGCTATTCTGATAGTATTCATTGAAAAAAAATCGAAGAAAATGCTAATTTTAGAAATTTAGCAGACAACATTTTAGCAGACGACAAATTTCCCAGCATGCAAAGGGTTAAATTCGTAAATTTTGATTTTCCTTATGCTATTCGTTTGTTGAAAGACCCTGTAAATCACTGCAATATCGTATTTTAATTCTGTAGCCCGAACATCATATTGTTCATCGACCATTGACTGGCGATTACTTGTCCAGTGACAGTGACAGTGTAAGAAATTAATCGGGTTGTTGTGAATAAATCTTTAGTTATTGTTGTAACTAAGTTTGGTGGAAAAAGAAATGAAATGGGTTGTTGTGAATGTAACTTGAGTTGTAACTAAGTTTGGTGGAAAATGAAATGAAACAGTTTGTAGTGGAATTTACTTTAGTTTTAACTAAGTTTGGTGGAAAAAAGAAATGAAACGGGTTGTTGTGAATGTAATTTGAGTTGTAACTTAGTTTGGTGGAAGTTGGCTATGGCAAGCACAACGGGACAGTACACACATCCATTGGCAAACTCCTCAGAGTGATCTCCCCTATGACTAATTGCAGAAAAACAGGGGAGACAACTGTAAGAAGGTTGAAATTCTGTTTATTATAAAAAGTAATGCATTTTTACTTGACGATTAACCATCTCCACTTTGTGCTGCCAAGTCTTGATGATAACTTACAAAATGAGTATAACAACTAATGATATGTGGCGCGTTCTGAGAAAACTGGGCAAAATGCTTGTGCGTAAAGTGTCATCCCAGATTTGCTTCACACAGGCTAATAGGGGAAGACACTTTCCGCCTAAACAGCATTTTCGCTAAGAAGAAACTTCATTTGAACGAAAAATACCATAAAAGCGGAAATTGTTGTCCCTGATTAGCCTGTGCGGACTGCACAGGCTAATCTGGGATGACAATTTACGCACAAGCATTTTGCCCAGTTTTCTCAGTACACCACACATATGTGTGAAGAGAGATTAGAGGGCGAGACCTTGATATATGAGCCTTGCTCTGGGAAAAACGGGTTTAATGCATGTCCGTTAAGTGTTTTCCCAGACTAGTCTGTGCAGTCTGCACAGGCTTATCAGGGATGACACTTTCCTCCCTAAGTGGATTTATGTTTAGAAGTTATTTCCTTCAAACCAAAAATTCCATAAAAGCGGAAAGTGTAGCACAGTCTAATCTGGGACCACACTTAACGCATATGCATTAAGCCCATTTTTAACAGAGTACAGTTCATTAATTTATTGCATGGCAACCCTTGATCATTATTAATTTTTTCGTGAGTGTGTATGTGCATAAATGTGTGTGCAAGGATCAAGAGTTTTTTTTTTGGAATAACAATAAGATGTGCTTTTTTTGGAATGATCTTCTGCATTTGTGAGGAATATTTTGTTGATGAATTTGTTGGTGGAGTCGAAATGGGTCAATTCACTATAAAGCTTGTTTTACTGTCTTGAATGTGCTAAAGTCATTCATCCACATTTTTGATATTCCTATACATTTTTGTATTTTATATAAGTCTTCTCAACATCAATGCCTTAAAATATTACGTTTGAATAATTATTTCAACAAAAAGTGTTCACATAATTTTTGCAAATTTCCACAAATATTGAAAGGAAATGTTTTTAATTATGTGGTATAATTATGCCCCCTTTTTAAAAAAGGGTGTATATTGTTTTTGGCCTGTCTGTCTGTCTATCATTCTGTTTGTCTGTCCAAAACTTTAACCAATATTAAAGTTTTGTCATAACTTTTGCAATATTGAAGATAGCAACTTTTATATTTGGCATGCATGTGTATCTCATGGAGCTGCATATTTTGAGTGGTGAAAGGTCAAGGTCATCCTTCAAGGTCAAAGATCAAAAATAAAAATAAATAAATAATAATTTCAAAGCGGCGCATTAGGGGGCATTGTGTTTCTGACAAACACATCTCTTGTTTTTAATTTAAAATAACAATACTTAAAAGAACCAACATTTATAACAGATTGTCACAGATATTTGAAAAAAAAAATAACTTCATTACGATTGTAGACATTTTAATCTAAATTAAAAAAGCATTCATTAAACCTTCATTCCTATATTCCATTTATTGGAAATTTAGTTTCTGTACCATAAAAAAAAACTGTGGAGGTGGTGAGGGGATTGGGTTTAATAATGATGGGGGCATGTCATCAGTTACATGGAAAAGTAAGTCTGTATTTTCCATTTAAGAATTCAGATCCATCACCATATCGGCCTGATTCGGAATACTACCGTCAAAGAGTAAGACTGTGCATAATAATGTACCTTCCCACAATGCTTCTGTACATAAGAATCACAGCCACAGCATTCCAGTCCTTTGCACCCCATGCTTTTATATAGCCTTTAAAGACGGCGAAGAAAATGCAGCGGATGCTTTAATAAATCAGCCACGCTTTGTTAAAACAGGGCTTAACGCATATGCATAAACTTCTGTTGCTTGTATTTTGCGTTTAAAGGAAGTATCTTATTAGCGAAAAATCCAAATTTTGCGGGAAGAATTGTCCCTTATTAGACTGTGCGGACGGCAAAGGCTAATCTGGGACGACAATTAACGCACATGCATTAAGTCCAGTTTTACCAGGACGAGGCTCAAATTATCTTGCATAGTTTTACTTGCAAAATAAGACAATTTTAATTTAAATTTCTTCACTTTGCTGCTATAGGGCATTGACTGTTGCACAGCACAAAGATAATAACCAGAATGCATACAGAATGCATACAAAATGGCAATGTTTTATTCTCAATCGAGAAATACCAACATTTACATCATTTTATGCCTCTGGTTTACCAGGAGGCATACAGAAATTGGTCTAATATATCTGTCTCTCCATACGAGGAAAGCCCAAAATAAAATGGTTCATCTATCATCAATAATGTTCTTACAAAGCTTGGATACTTGGATGAATGTTGTCTATGAACACTTCCAACACACTCACATCACTTGACCTCATTTTGACCTTGACATTGACCTTAATTTTCAACTAATTTAAATGGGCCAATGAATCAATACTAGATCAAGAATTCCAATGTGGGAATCAACCTTGATTGAACGCAGCATCTTTTTCAAATTCTTAGGTATCAATAAATGTTTTAGCTTAGCTCTCATGATATTAAAATTGCTTTAAAGTGGAACAAATTTTTGTTGTCCCAACAATATATCGGATAGATGCTTTAACTCTCATTTGATGCTTATTTCCACCCTTAGTATGTTCCGTCAAAGTTCTGTCTGCATTCCATTTGTTTCATATAGTCTATTTATTCACTGTGCTTGAAAGTCTCTCACTTTGAAGAGACAGGCATTGATTCAAAGGGCATGCATTCACATTTGCAATATTCTTCATCTAAAAAAACAACAGTTTTACAGACTGATGTACCAATGATGATGTAGCAATCATAGTATTGGAGTTGGAACCAGAGTTTACCCTGTTACTTTGACATAAAATGTACATTATCCCTTTGAGCGCTGGAACCGGATTTTGAAGGCCTTTGCAAACAGTTTGGATCCAGATGAGACGCCACAGAACGTGGCGTCTCATCAGGATCCAAACTGTTTGCTATTCTGATAGTATTTTTTTAACAAAATCGAAGAAAATGCTAATTTTAGAAATTTAGCAGACAACATTTTAGCAGACGATAAATTTCCCAGCATGCAAAGGGTTATTGTTTTTCTAGTGAGCCTCAATGTTGCTTTGTCCGCTATGCAGCTTGTACTCACTGTTTGTGTTGTTAGTTTGCAATATTTACCATTGCTTATACTGTTGTTAGTTTGCAATATTTACCATTGCTTATACTGTTGTTAGTTTGCAATATTTACCATTGCTTATACTGTTGTTAGTTTGCAATATTTACCATTGCTTATACTTATCTTATTCAAGTGTTGATGTATTTTGTTAACGGAGAAATGACATTCTGTGCCAACCTGTGTGCTTAGTGTTAGTATAAGCTTGTGTCAAACATTTGTGGCGTGTTCTGAGAAAACTGGGCAAAATGCTTGTGCGTAAATTGTCATTCCAGATTAGCCTGTGCAGTCCGCACAGGCTTATCAGGGACGACAATTTCCGTTTTGTGGAATTTTTGGTTTAAATGATGTCTCTTCTTAGCAAAAATCCAGTTTAGGCGGAAAATGTCATCCCTGATTAGCCTGTGCGGACTGCACAGGCTAATCTGGGATGACACTTTACGCACAAGCATTTTGCCCAGTTTTCTCAGAACGCGCCACATTTGTGTCCCATTTTCAGCTCACCTGAGTACAATGTACTCATGGAGAGCTTTTGTGATCGCCTTTTGTCCATTGTCCTGCGTGCATAATTGTCAACATTTACCTCGTGAACAATCTAGAGGCAACCTTTATTGCCCAATCTTCATGAAACTTGTTCAGAACATTTGCTACAGTGGCATATTGGTGGAATTCAAAATTAGGTCATGCGCGGCAAAATAAAATAGGTCAACTTAAAGAAAAATCTTGTGAACACTCTAGAAATCACATTGGCTGCTCAATCACTATGAAACTTTTTAGAACATTTGTCCAAATGATATGTCAGCCGAGTCCAAAACGATTCCGGTTGTAAAACAGAGGGCAAGGCATTTTTCCTTATATGGCTATAGTAAAACCTTGTGAACACTCTAGAGGTCACATTCATTCCCCAATCTTCATGAAACTTGCTGTTAAAAAAATTAAGTTCCTTCGAGTCTCAGGTGAGAGACTTAAGGCCTTTAGCCTTCTTGTTAAGTGTTTGTTACTTTGTAACAATATAATTTAATCTGCTGCTGTTAATGTGTTTTATGTGCCCAGAACTGATTGTCTGTTCTATTATTTCTTGTTATTTTATTAAATGAATCACTAGTTTTGTACATCTGCAATCTACATTGCAAATAAAATAAACCAGACGCACTCTGGGTCACGACATTTGCATTAGACATAAATTTAGTCACGATATTAAAACTGATTATCTGGCAGTGGTAGCTGTGTTAGTTTTATTAAGTATGTCAAGATTGCTATTATTTTTAGAAAATGAGTTTCCAGTGACAACTCACTGAATTGTTTTTGCTAAAAAAAAATGTAGATTTGAATCAAAGCTTGTTTTACTGCTTTTCAATATGAGCCCCGTTCTGGGAAAACTGGGCTTAATGCATGTGCATAAAATGTCGTCCCAGTAAGAGCCTGTGCAGTCAGCACACGCTAATCAGAGATGACACTTTCCGCTTTTAGTGAATTTGTGTAAAGTAGGTCTCTTCTAAACAAAACCCCCCTGATTAGCTTGTGCAGACTGAACAGGCTTATCTAGGACGATTACAAACATGCATTAAGCCCAGTTTTCACAGAACCAGGCTCATATTATCTTGTTAACTTCTATTATTTGTGCACCAATATTAGCAATGCAGAAAAAGAAATATAGCATAATAATTTAGTACTGACAGTGTCCTTAAATATTTTACATGTATACTTCTTGGGCATTGCTCTGTTTTTATAAACCACCCTTTAGTTTCAACTTATCATTTGTCACTTGGTATTTAGCGTAGTTGAGAATTTAAACTTTGTTTCTATGAGATTTGTTCACATCTTCAACTCATGTCCAGGTGTGTGAAAATTCTACAACCATCAGTCACTTGTACAACTCAAAATATTGTCTTAATTCCACTTATTGCTTATATAAGATCAAAATGATAAAGAGTTTGTTTTTCAAATGGTAAGGTTTTCACTCATGTTTACATCTTGACATTTGTGGCGTGTTCTGAGAAAACTGGGCAAAATGCTTGTGCGTAAATTGTCATCCCAGATTAGCCTGTGCAGTCCGAACAGGCAAATCAGGGACGACAATTTCCGCTTTTATGGAATTTTTGGTTTAAATGATGTCTCTTCTTCGCGAAAATCAAGTTTAGGCGGAAAGTGTCGTCCCGGATTAGCCTGTGCGGACTGCACAGGCTAATCTGGGATGACACTTTACGCACAAGCATTTTGCCCAGTTTTGTCAGAACTCGCCACATTTTACTTGTCTGTCATGCACAAGTAGACGGGAAATATTTGCTTGTCCTATTATCCCTTTCCCGCTCAGAAGCAAAATGAAAATGGCCATATGCAACCAGCACCTCACAGTCTGGAACCGAATTTTGAAGGCCTTTGCAAACAGTTTGGATCCAGATGAGACACCACAGAACGTGGCGTCTCATCAGGATCCAAACTGTTTGCTATTCTGATAGTATTCTTTGAAAAAGAAATCAAAGAAAATGCTAATTTTAGAAATTTAGCAGACAACATTTTAGCAGACGACAAATTTCCCAGCATGCAAAGGGTTAATGTTCTTTGATTATCTTAGGATTCACAAAAGCGTCAAAATGCATAAATTATCTAAGTGGTAAAGTGATAATCAAACACAAACATGAGCCATACTAGTCAAGTCGAACATTGAAATTCCACGCCTCTAATACCTGACCACCACTCCTAAGTTGCTATAATACAAGTGCTGTGCACAGATTATTTCCACCCATATCACACCTAGCTGTTGCCTTGTGTTTCAGTTACGAGATCGACCACTTATCGAGAAGTTCTACGAAAGCGGACAGAAGTTCATCACAATGTTCCCCGATGGAACAGGAAACGTGTTGTATCCTTGATCTTAGAGTTTAACGGATCCAATGGCCGCTTGTGGATTGTAAATTATATTGTATTTACAATAATTTTAAAGGAAATTCTTGGGATAATTCAACCATGTGCTTTTTTAAAAATTGAAGTATTAACTTAAAACTGGCAAACACAGTCCTTGGCTAGTAAGATTTTCACATAATTTGTCAGATTTAAGTAACCTGCCAATTTGTAGATTCTTTAATATGTAGAAATAAAGTCAATAATAAATGTGACAGTGTCAAAAATCATAAAAGTTAAATAATTGAGACTATGTGAAATAATGCTAAAACATATTTATTAAGTAATCAAAATATCTAGTGTCCAAATAGCAATAAGAAAAGCATACATATGGCGTGTTCTGACAAAACTGGGCAAAATGCTTGTGGGTAAAGTGTTGTCCCAGATTAGCCTGTGCAGTTTGCACAGGCTAATACGGGACGACACTTTCCGCCTAAACTGGATTTTCCCTAAGAAGAGACATCATTTAAACGAAAAATTCCATAAAAGCGGAAATTTTTGTCCCTGATTAGCCTGTGCGGACTGCACAGGCTAATCTGGGATGACAATTTACGCACAAGCATTTTGCCCAGTTTTCTCAGAACACGCCACACATTATCACTAGGCAATGTATTTCAAGAGGAGCCTACATTCTGCATTGTTCACCTTGACAGTTTCCACAGTTACCCATCCGGTAACCTAGCGATACTTATCTCCTCTGTGAAACTGGGTCAGTACAACTACACGATCCACCATGACTACAAACTATCCGGTGTGGCAGCTTGTTTCGAACCCAACGGCTACGGTTACTGCTACTTTCCCAATGGAGACATCAGGTAAGCTTGCATATTAAAATTATTACTATTTAGACTATGTTATATAGACTAAATATCCATGCTCTGGGAAAACAGGGGTTAATTTCTTGTGCGCTAAGTGTCATCTAACATTAGATGCACAGGCTAATCAGGGACAAAACTTTCGCTTATACAGGATTTTTGTTAAGAAGAGATTTCCTTCAAAGGAAAATTTTTTAAAAGCAGAAAGTGGTGTCCCTGATTAAACTGCAATCTGCATCGGCTAATCACGGACGACACTTTCCACACAAAGATTAAGACCAGTTTTCTCACAACAAGGTTCATATGGACTAGTTTATGGGCCCAAAAATGAATGCAAAATGAGAGTTTTCAATAAGACGTAGGGTTTTGATGCAATCGGGCTAAAATAAATAGGTTTACACTAAATGCCCTCATTACAGGTTATATATACATGTAGACCAGTATGAGTGTAGTGCCTTTACCGTCAATTGTCAAATCGCCTTCATTTCAGGTTATACATAGACCAGTACGGTGGGCTGGAACTTGACAATGTGGGTGCCAAGCGACGCAAGTGGTCGTGGAAGGACCAGCTGACCCATGTGCACGCCCCTCCCTTCCAGCCGATCTGCATTGGCCTCAACAGACACATGGGCGTACGTGTGATGAGCCAGGACAACATCGCTCTCACGTTCAGTGCCAGCAAGCGGAGCTGTAGGTTCAATATGGGCTCCAGACTCAGGGTACGCTTTGTAATTTTTGTTATGTGCATGTGCGTAAAGTGTCGTCCAGGATTAGTCTGTGAAGTGCACACAGGCTAACAAGGGATGACACTTTCCGCTTTATGTTATGTTATGTTTCGGTTTAACATGGGCTCCCGACTGAGGGTAGGCATTGGGAATTTTTTTATTTTTTTTTGCAAATGAGGCCAGTGTCGTCTGGATTGGGACAATTCATGTTGTTTTGACAAACAAAATTGGGAAAATGGTGTTGTTGTTTTTTGCTTACAAATACTTTAAAATTGAGAAAAAAATTGTTTTCAGTATGATACTTAGGCCAAACAAAATAAATTCTGTGTTTCGGGCAACCCGACCCTACCTAGCATAATCCCGCCGACCCTAAAGTTTTTAAGGGTATGTAATTAAAGTTTAAAAAAAAAAAAAATAAAATAAATATATATCTCATGGTTTTGGGGAAAATTTCTGTCAGAGGGGAAAAAAACTTCTAGGGGTAAGGGCCGAAATTCGGCGATCCTTATAAAGGAAAAAAAAAACCTGCTGAATAAGTTACAAGGGCATCTCCAGGGGATGCCACGAGGATGGAATGATGGAAGTTAGCACTTTCAAAACATGATGACCTAACTTCTATGTAATATCTTCACTTTCTGAAAAAATATTAGTGTTTGAGATCTTCAAATTTCATGAAGTTGAGCATTGGAGTATTGTGATCTGACACAATTTTTGTGAAATAAATCTCTCTTGGCAGTCCAAAAATATTATTGCAACCATTGAAGAGGAAGATTAACAGTAAACTATAAGAAGTATTAAATCAATCAAATATTGATGTATCATAAATAGATAAAATAACCTGTAGGGCTTTCCATTTATATGTATATTTTTAAGTAATTTTAATATTTGTGACTACGTCAGTATTGTTTTTTTCGAATGGTATTGAATGTATAACATACATTAAATACAAAACGAAAGACAAAGTGATTTTATTAAGTACAAAATATGTGCATATTTAAAACTATTGTTTTATGGATATGAATAATGAAGACAGAAGTCTTTTAGAACATTTATTGATGCATATTGTCCACAAAAGTTCAGATGTTTTTAACAATATTAAAGGTCTGCCAGAAATTTTATTTTCATAAATATTTGTGATTAAATAAATAGCAGAAACCAGCCTACTGAAAATGAAACAAATGATAAATACAATAAATGTTTGAACTTGAAATGATTTTGAAATAAAGTTATGTTAGTATTATAGGTTGTTATGGATGCAAAGAAGTAGGCAGTAGGAACACCGTTGCAATAACTAGATTCTTGGGGTTTAAAAAAAATAAAAAAATCAATCCCTACCCTACCTAGCTTTTTTGAGACTGTTGCCCTAAACACATAATTTATTTTGTTTGGGCTTACTAAGGTTTATCATACAGAGCTGGATAGGAAGATGAACTCAATTTTGGGATTTATTTACTTTTTTATGCCCCAGTAGGGTGGCATATAGTGATCGCACTGTCCGTCTGTCTGTCCGTCCGTCTGTCCTTCTGAAATTCCATCACACTTGCATATAGGTTTTTCAAAAAATGGTAATAACTTTTGCAATATTGATCATAGCAACTTGATATTTGGCATGCATGTGTATCTCATGGAGCTGCACATTTTGAGTGGTGAAAGGTCATGGTCAAGGTCATCCTTCAAAGTCAAAGGTAAAAAAATAAATCAAAGCGGCGCAGTAGGGGGCATTATGTTTCTGACAAACACATCTCTTGTTTATTTAATTTTATTGGAAACCTTCAATTGGGAATTTTAGGCTCTCATGTGTGAACACATATATTCTTTTGACATTGGGAATGGGGCCAAATTTCCGCCCAAATTTGACTAAAAACACTGGTATAAATTGTGATTTTTGTTATCCTAACACTTGCAGACGGGTGGGGTTGGGGAGAATAAAGATTTATC
>VMBQ01015014.1:0-12942 GCA_007657795.1 Dreissena rostriformis | reverse complement strand
AGTACATCATTTTAAGGAGTTTAGTATTGATTTTACATGATATTTTAAAGTCTTTTAGCAATCAATCTGACAACTTGAAATGTTCATCTCTAACGGCTACACATATCACCATATCACTATAGAGGTATGTGATTTCTATGTATTTTCTAATCATTGATACCATCTACTAATTAAGTTTTTTTTTCGGCTGACTGCAATTTATCAACGTTTTTTCTTCCACACTTAAAGGGACTGTAAACCAGAAATGACGAAAAAAGAAAAGTTCTAAAATACCGTATTTTTTTTTACAATTATTAGTTTATATTGATGAAAATATTACGTTATATTACATTACTTGAAAAAAGTTCATATTTTCAGTATATTCGGTAATAAAATTTCGCGATGTGAAATCGAAAGTACATCGCGAAAATAGATGATATAACGATATACACACTATAAATAACGCAAGTAGATTGATCATTATATATATAAAACATATACAATTCACTACACAAGCACAATTTGCATTCCTGGGTTTACCACGTGACGACGATGATCATTCTACTTGCGTTATTTATAGTTAACTGGTAGGTACCTGGTATACATACACAGTAAAAATAATAAATAAATAAAAAATACAGTTAAAATAAAAAAATAAAAATCAAGTAATGTTATATACCAGTCGTGATATTTTAATCAATATAAACTAATAATTGTAAAAAAAAATACGGTATTTAAGAACTTTTCTTTTTTCGTCATTCGTGGTTTACAGTCCCTTTAATAACGAAACGGACGAGTAATTTTGACAGTACAAGTATATAGTTTTGCAAATGTTTAATTGTACCCAATTGGTTTAAACTTTAATCTTTCAAATGCATTAAAAATACAATTAAAGTCACGTCCAAAAAAATCTTACAAATAATTTTAACAATGTTGAAAAAAAGCATTTTTGTTGCAGCTTTGTTCGAATTTAGAAGAGAAAAAAAGGAGACCACATTGTTTATGTTTGTTAATTGATATTGTCTTACAACTAAAAAGGTATAGGTGAAGACCGCTTACATATGTAAGACCAACATACTGACTTCTTAGATGTTCATGTATATTGTTTAAATACTGTTGTATGTTATATGATTAATAAAAGGCTCAGGCTTATATTTGGTGCGCCTTAAAACATGTTTCCAATGCAAAGCAATGCCCGTTCCAAGGCAATTTTCTCAGTTTTTAGCATTTAAGCAGGAGTTTTCTAAAACAGTGACCTCGTACCCATTTAATACAGGACCATTAATACAACACAACACCCACAAGACATGTCTCCCTACCTCAGAGGTCAGGGTCACAGTTAGACAGGTTAGAGGTCTTAGGTATATTGATGGATTTTAAAATAACTTGACACAAATTTAAACCATGATGCATCACACCCATCTCCTTACTTCAATTTAGAGGTAAATCTAGAATCCATAGGTCGAAAAGGAAAACCAGTATGTTGTTGAATACGAGGGCATCTGTGTCTTATCAACACATGTATGTCTTGTTTCATTATTACTTATTACTTCTAGAGTATTTTTCAACAGACCGAAACCATTTTCAAACTCATTCAAGATATCACTAGAACAATGTTCTGACTAAGTTTCATGAAGATTGGACAAAATTTGTGACATCTAGAGTGATTTAACAAGGTTGTACTAAAGCCATATAAGAAAAACTGCCCTCCCCCTGACGGCCATGTTTTTCAACCAACCAGAACCATTAACGATAATATTTTGAAACATGAAGAACATTTGGCTAAATCTTATGTGTCGTGTTCTGAGAAACTTGGGCAAAATGCATGTGCGTAAAGTGTCATCCCAGATAAGCCTGTGCAGTCCGCACAGGCTAATCAGGAATGACACTTTCCGCCAAAATTGGATTTTTGCTAAGAAGAGACTTCATTTAAACGAAAAATGTCATAAAAGCGGAAATTGCCATCCCTGATTAGCCTGTGCGAAATGCACAGGCTTATCTGGGATGGCAATTTACGCACAAGCATTATGCCCAGTTTTCTCAGAACACGACACATTTGGCTAAATCTACTGTCAGCAACAGCTGCTGGTCTTTCAGATAGATTGCACATTTTTATTGCATCTTTATAATGATGTAACACTAGATAAATAAGGGTTTTATGCACAACATATACGAGTGTGAGTGTATGATAAAACCTTCAAAGAATGTGTTTGTCGTACATGTACCCATTTTTGGCAGTCTGTTATGGTATACCTTCTCACAAAACTCTGGCCAGCTAGTTCAGTATGTAGAGAGCTGGACTACAGATATGTGTCGCGTTCTGAGAAAACTGGACAAAATGCTTGTGCGTAAATTGTCATCCCAGATTAGCGTGTGCAATCCACACAGGCTAATCAGGGACGACAATTTCCACTTTTATCGAATTTTTCGTTTAAATAATGTCTCTTCTTAGCGAAAATCCAGTTTAGGCGGAAAGTGTCGTCCCGGATTAGCCTGTGCGAACTGCACAGGCTTATCTGGGACGACACTTTACGCACATGTATTTTGCCCAGTTTTTTCAGAACGTGACTCAAATAAGGATTGCGGGTTGGATGCTGGGCCTGGTCACAGAACAGTGTGGTGTTTGGTCATGACATTCTTTCGACGGCTATTTTACCCCTTTTAACTCTGATTCTAACAGGGAAGTTGTCTGTTTCTGGCATAAATATGTGCTCTTAGTACTGTTGAACCACAGCAAACCCACGAACAGTGTAAGTAGGTTTACTGACCGCCAAGATATGAAGTTCTGTAGAAAATAGCAATAGATCTAAACAAACAAACACAATTCAGGGTCTTAAGAAATACCCATAATAAGATGTATTTGCAAACCCTGAATTATCTTTTCCTTATTAATTGTTAATAATGATATGATGAACGTTAAGTCTACACGAAAGACAAAAATCTAAAACTTACCACAAGATAATTTCTTTAATGCTTCTGACTGAAACCAATAAAAATTATCTTCTAAACAAAGATAGGCTTGTATGTATCAGTATCCACAGAATTTTTTCACCGGCCACAGTGTTCTGCTTTGTTCAAATGACTTTGTTCAGTTTTCTTTACTTGGTCTAATGTGCAATTTTATTATTTTTGGATGCCATTGTTAAGCATAATTTTGCCCATTGCTGTGGGAAAGAGAAAGTTCAATCATTACATGAAATAAAATGCAGTAATCAGTGAATATAGTGTAGGCATATTTTTATTTCAAAGGTAAATTATAAGAAACTGCTGGGCCTGACAATTAGTTTTGGTCTGACAATCAGCACTAAAAAGACTGAGGTCATGTTCCAACCAGCACCAAATAGCCCTTACATCGAGCCAAACATCTCCATCAAGTCTCAGCGTCTCAATCCTGTGGAGAAGTTCACATATCTTGGTAGCACCCTATCCAGAAACGTCCATATTGATGACGAAGTCAACTCCCGCATAGCTAAAGCAAGCTCTGCCTTTGGTCGCCTAAACAAAACTGTATGGAACCGTCGAGGTATCACAACAGCGACAAAGCTCAATGTGTACAGAGCAGTTGTACTTACAGCACTACTGTATGCCAGCGAGACCTGGACGGTGTACCAGAGACATTCCAAGAAGCTGAACCACTTTCACACAGTATTCCTCCGAAAAATACTAGGTATCAGATGGCAAGACAAGATCCCGGATACTGAGGTTCTGAGCCGTGCAAACATGTACAGTATCGACACCATACTGCGGTCAAGCCAACTTCGCTAGGCTGCACACGTTTGTAGGATGGAAAACACACGCATCCCGAAACAGCTGTTCTTTGGTGAACTAGTAAATGGCTCACGCTCCAGAGGTGGTTAAAAGAAGCGGTTCAAAGACTCGCTGAAAGTATCCACCAAGCTGTTTGGCATTGAACCCGACTCATGGGAAAAGCTCGCCCAGAATCGTAGTGCCTGGAGATCGAGTTTAAAGGTCGGAGCCACAAAACACGAGCAGCATCGTGTCTGCCTTGCCAAGCAAAAGAGAGCAAAGCGAAAGGAGAGGGCAGCGTCTGATGCACCCCCAACTGGACCATCCTGCCCGAAATGTGGAAGGGCGTTCCATGCCAGGATTGGATTAATCGGTCACCTTCGCACCCACAACACCAACCACAGAAACACAAACAGTTGAACTCATGGTCATCTTCGACACCGAAGGACGAACTATTAGAAACTGCTGGGCCTAGATTTTTNTTTCGCTCCGGTCGTGGTACAATGGACATGATTTTTGCTGCTAAACAACTGCAAGAGAAATGCCAAGAACAGAATGTCAGCCTCTACACAACATTTGTAGACCTCACCAAAGCGTTTGATACTGTGAACAGGACTGGTTTATGGAAAATCATGGAGAAATTCGGCTGTCCATCAAGATTCATCACGATGGTACGCCAATTTCATGACGGTATGCAGGCCCATGTTCTCGATGATGGTAATCAATCTTCACCCTTTAAGGTTACAAATGGCGTCAAGCAAGGATGCGTTTTAGCCCCGACACTCTTCAGCATGATGTTCACTGCCATGCTCGCAGATGCCTTCTCTGAAAGTGACCCAGGCATTGACATCAGGTACCGCACAGACGGCGGAGTCTTCAACCTGCAGCGTTTGAAAGCCAAGACCAAGGTCCACTTCAAAAGGCTAAGAGACCTTCTCTTTGCAGATGATTGTGCCCTTAATGCTTCAACAGAGGCTGACATGCAACAGAGCCTGAACAGATTCTCAGATGCCTGTGACAGTTTTGGTCTGACAATCAGCACTAAAAAGACTGAGGTCATGTTCCAACCAGCACCAAATAGCCCTTACATCGAGCCAAACATCTCAATCAAGTCTCAGCGTCTCAATCCTGTGGAGAAGTTTACATATCTTGGTAGCACCCTATCCAGAAACGTCCATATTGATGACGAAGTCAACTCCCGCATAGCTAAAGCAAGCTCTGCCTTTGGTCGCCTAAACAAAACTGTATGGAACCGCCGAGGTATCACATCAGCGACAAAGCTCAATGTGTACAGAGCAGTTGTACTTACAGCACTACTGTATGCCAGCGAGACCTGGACGGTGTACCAGAGACATACCAAGAAGCTGAACCACTTTCACACAGTATGCCTCCGAAAAATACTAGGCATCAGATGGCAAGACAAGATCCCGGATACTGAGGTCCTGAGCCGTGCAAACATGTACGGTATCGACACCATACTGCGGTCAAGCCAACTTCGCTGGGCTGGTCACGTTTGTAGGATGGACGACACACGCATCCCGAAACAGCTGTTCTATGGTGAACTAGTAAATGGTTCACGCTCCAGAGGTGGTTAAAAGAAGCGGTTCAATGACTCGCTGAAAGTATCCACCAAGCTGTTTGGCATTGAACCCGACTCATGGGAGAAGCTCGCCCAGAATCGTAGTGCCTGGAGATCGAGTTTAAAGGTCGGAGCCAAAAAACACGAGCAGCATCGTGTCTGCCTTGCCGAGCAAAAGAGAGCAAAGCGAAAGGAGAGGGAAGCGTCTGATGCACCCCCAACTGGACCATCCTGTCCGAAATGTGGAAGGGCGTTCCATGCCAGGATTGGATTAATCGGTCACCTTCGCACCCACAACACCAACCACAGAAACACAAACAGTTGAACTCATGGTCATCTTCGACAACGAAGGACGAACTATAAGAAACTGCTGGGCCTAGATTTTTTATACAAGAAACAAAAGTATGCTGGGAACGTACACGTTTTTGCAGAGAACATGTGATGACCTTTCAACTCCATAAAACCCACATTCTGAATTGTAGAATATATAATTTAAAACTGATAGTTATTTTAATAACTTACTTGCAATACAACTTTCTTCCTCCAATTTGCTAACTCTGAATGCAGTACAATATTAATGTATATATACTGAATGTTTAGCAACCTTTTTTTTAATCATTACTAATTTAATTTTGGCATGCACATGGTTCTCCTTTAAGTCTCTGACATTTTCATCGTGGATTTGTTAAATTTGTCTTATGGCTTTTAAGTTTTACAATGTAGGAGTAATACTAATAGGCACAGAAAAAATGAACAAAATCTGAGCAACTCTATGAAATGTTAGCCTATGAGTCAGTTTGGTCTCTTAAACGAAAGCAGCTGATGTATGTGTAAACAGCATTTAATTTTGAATATATAATAATACACATTTTGCATTATACCTAGTGATGCTTTTAATAATCCACTGACCCAAAACAGAAACATAGAGGTCACCGTGGCGTAGTGGATATGGTGTCCGCCTAGGGATCGGTAGGTCACGGGTTCGATCCCCACAGTGGGAGTGTTCTTTAGATCTCCCTCAGAGACACCAAGTACTGGTTCTAGTCCCAGGAAACGGACTTGAGTGTTTCAAATTAGTCTTAGGCTTTTGATGCAATCCAGCTAAAAAAAAAATAGGTTTAAACTAAAAAAACTAGAAGGGCTGGTTAAAGGTTCTTTCACGCACAAGGTAACAATTGAAGGACACATTTTTTGTTTCTGCTCCACATTTCCTAGACTGTGGCAATGTAAAGAAGCATTGAGGTTGAGGCAGTCAAGTTAACCTGCACTGCTCTAGTCAGGGTTTGCAATTCTTTTACAAACATTCATATAATAAAAATTCGAAATCATGGTTTTAAAAACTAAAAAGCAGTTTTCCATTGGAACATTTTATTTTTCACAAATTGACAACAGCTTTTAACAAAGTACAAAAAATATCTGGTAAAAATCCATGGCTTATTAGGCAGCAGCATTTTTTTTACTACACCAACAAAAGCAAAAACAACAAGGATTGTACAAAACAAATACACTTTCATAAACAAAATCTATAAACAAAATAAATAAATAAGAGCTATAATGGACCAGTATTGCTATTAAAACTGTGTTATAATACAGGTGACTAGAATTGTAGAACGGGTAGTTGCTAACATTTCTTTCAGTACATCAACCCATGCGAAAGACGTCAGACCTCGGACATTTCCAATAACAATTGCTGAGGTCTGGTATCATTTTAGAAACTTGCAGTCCTCGTGTCCGAAAAAAATTCATCTGTTTAACTTTGTTTTGGTTGGAAACGAAACTTTGAATCTGTCAAAAATATTTACTGGTATAGGTTTATATTACTTTGATAGACGGTTTAACCATAAAATAGAACTGTTTCTTAACAACCAGTCAAGCTATCTTTGCTGGTGACTTAACATACTCTTTTCTCAGAACCAATCAAATCCTGCGCGGAGTTTCATGAACAAGGTCTGGTAAAATCTGGTGAGGTCCTGTTAATTAAAAAAAAATCAGGACCTCATGTCCTATGAAAAAAAAATGTCTTTCGCATGGGTTGTTACATTTTCTGTAACGAAATTGTTAATCAAATACAATGTTAAAAATCTTGGCTGAGGTAGGGCCAGAGACAACTAGAGCTCTGTCACAAATGTGATTAATTCCCTAAAACAACTTTGTCATGGGCATGGCGGCAATAAGTTAAAGGGCGCATAACTCATGAATAAGCGGATTATTGTGAATATAAACTGTGTCTTACAAATATTCACTGCCTGGTGATGAAATATTGCAAGTTATAAATCAATCGCTTTATACATGTGGAAATAATTCCTCCACAAACTTAAAACCTTATAAGTGGACAATCTGACCAGGAGTGTGTATGATTCCAAAATATCCCCTCTAAAATTCGTTTGCTGGGGAAAATTAGATAATAACAGGACTGTAAGTCCAAAGTAAGGGTATCACGTTTAAACGGTGGCGTTTCGTGTTTTGCTCAAAAACGTTTACAGAAA
This sequence comes from Dreissena rostriformis, assembly GCA_007657795.1. Lineage (NCBI taxonomy): Eukaryota > Metazoa > Mollusca > Bivalvia > Myida > Dreissenidae > Dreissena > Dreissena rostriformis. Next base: position 5,151 of record VMBQ01015014.1, on the reverse strand, counting down.
CAGTAAACGTTTAAACGACAGTCAATATCAATATAATAAGTATTGGGGTGCAAATAACGTAGCCGACTAGTCGTACGAAGTATATCGATGAAGAACTGCGAAATCCGGAAACTTGCGGTAAATCCGGGCACTACCGGAATCGGCAGTAATTTATTTCTGATTGGTAAGCGGATGGCACGGACATGAACGGAAACTAACGGACATTCTTCGCTAATGTCCGAAAATCTTACAACTTGGCAACGAAACAGTGCATATGCCGCCATCTTGAAATATTTTAAGTGATTAATTAGCAAAGTAAAACACTGCGGTAGCATGTTGAAAAGCAATATTTTAACCAAATTATATATTGATTACGTTTTTGCTAGTTAACTGTTCTTTTATTTTCTGCAGTCAAACGATATGCACATTGTATTTCATGTGCAAAATACGTACATTTTTTTCGCAGTGTCGTTTTCGGATAAAGTATTTTTCGTCGATTTTACATTATTTTCGACGTTCTTTAAATTGTTTTTATAGAATGAGGAATACATATGTGGTGATACGGATGGTCTGGTTGATCATATTTTATGGTTTTACTAAGAAGTCATTGCGCGAATGGGATATGCACTGAATATAACTTCCGAAAATAATTACTACTTTCAGTGATGGTACTGATGCTTTTAAAAGGGACATAGGGATACCATTAAAACGGTAACGCTTCGTTTATTTCATTTCGTTTAAACGTTTAGAAAAATCTGTAAACGTGATACCCTTAGTCCAAAGTGCCTAAATTTCTTTATGGGAGAAAACACAGCTGAAAAAAGGTCAACGGTGCATAATAACAAAGCTCTGTATATGCACCCATCTATTTCCTTCAAGAGTGCTGATATAGGAGGATGATTGATATAATAGGATTTTACTTATACGTTAATTGTACTTGGCTAAGATTGTATCACGCCCACCAACATTTGTATAAAGATACATGACAATATCGAAGTAAACGTTACACGACAGTATCAAAGTATGAAAGTAGACAAAATTTAAGTACAAACAGTAACAAAGGACAATAAATCTAAACAAGTGATGTGTTTGTCAAACACTATGCCCCCTTTTGAGCGATTTTGACCCATATATATGACCTTTGACCTTAAAGGATGACCTTGACCTTAAACCACTCAAAATGTGCAGCTTCATGAGATACATATGCATGCCAAATATCAAGTTGCTATCTTCAATATTGCAAAAGTTATGACCAAGGTTAAAGTTTTGGGACAGACAGACACACACATACAATGACAGACAGACCGACAGGTCAAAAACAATATACCCCCTCTTCTTCGAAGAAGGGGGCATAAAAAGGGAAGCAATAATGATGGATATTTGAAGTGTTGAAGATGACAAAGCATTGGCAGGATTCATGATGACTGAACACTCTTCACAAAATGTTTGAGGTTTTCCACAGACTGCTTTGCTTTCAGGTTGATTTCCAACAGCTCTTGCTTCTTGATGCCATGCCGCTGAAAAACATAGGAAATATTAAAAATAAAGTTTAGCTTTAGGTACCTAAAGGTAAATAAATCAGCAAATCTTAATTAAGGTATATGTGATTAGAAACGTGTGCACTGGACACATGGGCCCCAACTCAATGTCACAGGACACGGAAATAAGTAGTGTGTAACCCTTGTGCCGCGTTATTTCATAAATCAACAAGCAAATTCGTTGAATTGATATCCCCTGCCAAACTAGAGCTTTGTCACAGATGTAAGCATTTTTTCAAGATTCAAAGGGCCATAACTTCGTTATTTACGGATGGTGTACAATGCCATCTGGCGTGCACCATCGTCTTATCCATATATATACTCATACCAAGTTTCAATGAAATCCGCCAAAGCACTTCCAAGATATGGCTCCGGACACAAAAGTGCCGGTCGGAAGGACGGATGGACAACGCCAAAACAATATCCCTCCGCCTTTGGCGCTGGATAATAAAGCCCAATCAAGGTAAATCCATATTAGGCAAATGCAGAAACTTTGAGTGTCCACTGCAGCCATGACCTTTAATCAAACACAATATCTTAAACAGATGATCATGAAGTTTTAGACCCAATATGAACATCTATTTTTCCTATAACCAGGATCTCGGATCGATTCTCTGTGTGCATAGATAACTTGTGTGACTGGTCATGACATTATTTCAGTGGCCATTTCTCCCCCAAACACTGATTAAACAGGTAAGGCAGTTGTCAGTTACTGATATAAGTATGAGAACTTAGTACTTGTAAACCAGCTTACCCAGGAAAAGTGAGAAAGTCAACTGACTGAAATACTTCACCAAAACCATTTTTATTTGTGAGACAATTTCGCAGATTTTGTGATTGAAGACTATTTTAAGTGTCCACCAATATAAGTTCAGAATGATTTTTTTAAGGCAACCATATTTTCGTTCTCAGATTACTATGATGTATACCGTAACAAACACAATATATATATATATAGTGTTAATTTATAGCAGTAAAATAAAGTATGTATATGTTAATGATAAATACATAACTTTAAACAAGGTGTGCATTTTGAATAATAAATGCAGTAATAAAATATCAAGTTTATTTGTGTGAGACATTTTAAACTGCTTACATTCCATATTAATGCTCCAGCATTATACACACTGTACTTGATTGACACTTCAATTCAATATATCTAGAGCTTTATCACTGAGGTGACACATACCACCACATGCCGCATTGACACAGAATATTTTGCATGTAAAAACACACTAAGTGACCCCCTGACCTAGTTTTTGATCCGGCATGACCCATAATCGAACTTGACCTAGACATCATCTAGATACAACTTCTGACCAAGTTTGGTGAAGATCGGATGAAAACTACTTGAGTTAGAGAGCGGACAACCAATACGGACCGACCGACAGACAAGACCGACAAACAGACAGACCGACAGACAAGCTCACTCCTATATACCCCCCTAAACTTCGTTTGTGGGGGTATAATAATTAATTGTACAATTGAGCTGTCCATGCAATAATGCTGTATATTCAAAGGTATTTTTTCAGTTATCGGAGTAAAGCTATATGTGCAGAGTAAACACTCTCCATGAAGAAGATGAACCTGTAAGTAACAATTCAGTGACACACTGCTTATAAAATTAGTAATTATTTGCACCTTCATAAAGTGGTATTAATTTAAAAATTAAACAAGACTTACGGTGTAAGGTGAAGTTGAATTGTAATTCTATTAGTCATAGAATTACTGAGGGATTAAATGAGATTGTACCCGCCGCGCATGCGCATCAGTCTTTAAAGCAATTTTTTTTTGCATTACATGCATTTATTTTATAGGCAAGTATGAAGTACCAATACTGCACATTTATACAGGGGTGTCAACTGGACAAAATCTAAAATCCTGAAAATAAGCCTTACATTTGGGTTGCCAGAGCCAAACGAGGGTTAATAATTCATTAAATTATGCTAACTTTGTAAACAATATGTCAAAGTGAAATAATTTGTGTTTAAAATGACATTTTGTGACAAGATCCTTAAAATAACCAGACAAAAATCCTCTGATTTACATCAATATATAAAGTTGTTATTGAGGGCCTAAATCCTGAAATCAGGAATAATCCTGAAAATTTACACCTCTGTTTATAATAAGCTGGGTGGGGAGGGAGGCATTTAATCCCTCAGTAATTCTATGACTAATAGAATTACAATTCAACTTCACCTTACACAGTAAGTCTTGTTTAATTTTTAAATTCTATAACGTCATATTACTTCGGCATTTAATGAGAATTGAAAGCTGGAATGCAAGAATTTTTTTAAAAGAACATTTAAATCTCTACCTAACACTTAAGGACTGCCCTGCTAAAGGAATCCTTGGGCTGAACATCCTTCTGGTAGAACTTAGAAAATGTACCAACATTGAACCATCCTGCAGCATTCATTATCTCATGAATAGGCACTGAACTGATCCTGGCTTTCAAGGAAGCTGCTGCTCGCACACTGTGGGACTTGTACACTGATGTGTCAATACCAGCCCTAACCATAACTGTCCGAATCCATCTGCTGATGGTATCTCTAGATACTGACGCATAAGGTTTCACATAACTTATCAGTAGCCTTTTTGATTTACTGTTTTTCCTTACAGTCTTAGTTCTGCTTAAATATTCTTTCATTACTGTATAAACACAAAGCCTCCTGTCTGGAGGGTATGCTCTTTATTCAATATATGAAACTGTACATGATGGACGACTTTGCTTCAAGAGGTCGTCAAAATACAAAACAAACTTTGAACTGAACTTTTGTACATCAACAATTGACAGAAACAGAAGTGTTTGTACTCTGGCCCCATGTGTTAATGCAATCAACATTGTAAGTTTTAAAGTAAGATCTTTTAATGATAGCAACTTTACAGGAGATAACTTCTTGAGATAGCACAATACTATGTTAACATCCAAAATGTTGTGATATTTGGACTTTGGAGGTCGCAAATTGAAGACACCCTTTAAGAACCTAACAACTGTGGGATGCGAACCGTCTGGATACTTATCAATTCTTAAATCAATGGAGGATAAAGCTGAACGCGCTGTATTTATGGCACTGTAACTATAGTCTTTCTCAAAAAGTTCTGTCAGAAACTCAACAACATCTTTCACAGAAGCCGAAACTGAAGAAATTTGTTCCCTACTACACTATGAAAACCATTTTTTAATATAACACTGATATTGCTTTTTGGTCGCGTCTCGCCAAGAACACATGAGAATTCTGGTAGAGTTTTTAGAAAATCCCCGTTCTCTGAAGTGATGCCGGATACTCTGCATGCCATCAGTGCGAGTTTTTGTGACAATGGGTGTTCCCTGTTGGAATGTGGAAGATGAAGAATACGATTCACTTTTGGAAGAATGATAGGAATGTCCACTAGTCTAATGTTCTCATTAGAACCGGAAACCACTGCTGAGTGGGCCAAATCGGAGCTATTTCATTGTACATTGCCTCTTGCTCTGTCCATCTGTAATTTCTGAACACTGCAGCCGAGCAGTGGATCTGGTCCCCAGGAGCAAAACACTGGCAAATAGATCAATGGAGGGCTCTCCCCAAACTTTACAAAGTTTTTTAAATATATCTGAATCCAATGACCATTCTAACTCATCCTGAAATTT
>VMBQ01015013.1:0-13235 GCA_007657795.1 Dreissena rostriformis | reverse complement strand
CCCAAAAAGAACCTCATCGCTCGATATTGAACAGCATTGATACACGAATAGGAATGTGCAACCTGGTTGTGCTCGTTAATTATGGATATCGGATGCACACCTTTGTATTATTATGTCTACGCTGTAATATAACATAGGTGGTGTTAATAACAACATAAATAAGGTCATAATTATTGTTTTTTTATGTGTTTTTTTATCTCGTTTTATTATTGTTTTTTTTTTCTATATTTAAGTTTTGTTGTAACACGCAAACTTTACAATATTTATTTATGAATAGGGGAAATTTCACCACACATAATAACGGGCTAACTAATAAAAAATAAAACTGAACTATTAATGAATATGTGTCTACGTTAAGTACAGTTGTGAATGTTTTTATCTGAAAATCGACATGACTAATTGATGTTTGACTATATTGTTCAGTGCATCAATATTGTTTTGTGCAAACGCGTTTAATACTGAAAACTTTTTATATTTGTATCTCATATATTGCATGTAAATTACCGTTCATAAATTTAAGATAACAATCTGAATGATTCTTTCATACATTGTTTTACATCAGCTGCATTTTACTAAGTAGTGAATGTCAATGTAATTTTAACAAAATACATGTTCTTCTGTTTCCTAATAAGCTATGAAAAACAAAGCGTTAAAACTCACTACGAGTTTTGATTTAAAAATTCCTAGCAGCACACGTAATTCGATCAGGGCAATATCTCGAGCGAACGTTGATCCCAGTTCGGTGACAATTTTTCGTTTCGTAATTTGTAAAGAAATATTTGTAAGAAACATCAGCGATTCTTTATTGTGTTCGTAGACCTAAGATAAACATTATTTGTAAAAAACTTTACAATCACTTCAATCGTCCGTTTTTGGAATAATATTTTCTATTAATGAAGATCATTCTATGTTTGTACAGATAAATAAGTTTTCTTTTAAATGCAGTGTTAATGTTTTTTTTTGTTCTGAAGTATAAGAGCGTCTTGGGGAATACGGACGATGGTGTACTGATACAAATATGAGCTGTTTTTTCCCCAAGAAAAACAAGACAGTTACACTTTTTTTATTCTTTATTATTGACTTCCAAATGATAAATTTTATATTTATTTCTGTCTTCCAAGAAAATGAACGTTTAACATTTGGATTGACAATAAATTTGGTCTCAGATACTACAAAAACACATAAATATAAAATTATGAAATCGAATACATCTTCCAGGGAAGAAAAATAAGACGTTATTGCTATCTGTTAGATGTCTTATACTAATAATAAAAACAATACATTATAAAAGGGGTTGATACCAGTCTTCAAATTGATCCATACATGTAAATCTTACTTGTTTTCTGTTACAATACATCATCGCTCTTTCAGTTTACGACTTGCAGCATTTTATCATAGAACATTCTTTTGTTGTTAAAATCGAGACTACAATTAGAACGGTAGTTATTTAGGTGTTTTTGAGTCAATTTAAAGTGTTTAAGAGCAATTGACTGAAAAAAAACACCAGCACAAAATAATTCCAATTAAAAGTCATTGAACCAGGAATTCATGGAAATTCATTTCTGACGCGCTTAGGAATAAAATTGATTGTTGCATTCAATGCCCGATAGATTGTACAAATTGCTCGAATGAATCATTACGGTGACGAGATTTCAAGATTGTTTAATTTAGACATTTCTTTGATCGAACAACGATCACAAACAAGAATCTTGTTCTATCACATTGTTTGACAATGAAATTGAAATTAGAACAAAAACGATCAGTAACATTATACAAAAGTTCAAAAGTTCCTAGTGCACGTTTGGTATATATTGGGTTAATGTCGAAGTCGGCTGAAGATGCATATCGAAGCAGACTATAAACCGTAACTTTTAACTTTAACTTTATATATTTTCAATGAGTTAAATGTAATCACATATTGAAATCACAAATTAAGCGTGAATATTTTCTGTATGGACACTATTAATAAATTAAGTCATATTACCATAAAGTTAAAATTACCGGAATATCGTCTCTTATTGGAAATGTATGATTCTTTGGATTTCTATATATCATATCACTTCTAATTTAAAAATATTACTTTTAACTATACTTTTCAACAAAGCAACATAGCTGAAACGAAAAATAGTGGTTATCGAAGAAAGAAAGTCACGGTAACATATCGCCGTTAAATAATTATTCTACAACGAACAATTTTTAGTATACATAAGGTAATAACAATGTCTACGTCGTATTTTAAACAAACTAATAAGTAGCAATAGTAGCTATGGCAGCAGCATATGATATAAACATTGAGCTGGCATAAATGAAGAATCTGAAATACTATCATAATTGTTTTTACGTAATTGCAACATTTGATATTCTACTTGTTTTTATGTTTTATTAATATTCCCATACATTATTGATACTCGGTTCAAAAGAGTTTTAATGAAATATTACTTTTAATCCTAAAGGCTCCAATATATGCGAGTCAAGAAACTTCAGAAACATTATCACGAGAGAAAGTCTTTTCCGCTAGTCTGAAATTTAAGGCAAATAACCAATTTCCTATTCAAAGCAGGACAATAAGTACAACATGAAATTTAACAATAAAGAATGATTAAAGCTTTGGTCCTCGCCTTCTAAATTTGCCTGTCTGTGCATAAAATGTACATTTTTTTAATATGAACGGTTAACAAAATATCATCCGAATCGATATTAGTAATGTGGAACGCTATTGATATAACTTTTAGGTGGAAGAAGACTTTCCTATATATATACATTTGTAAAAAAGACGAATTGTGTAACACTAAACTTATCTTTCCCGATACAATTTTAAGTCTGGAAAAAGTGCTTTTTGTTGAATACTGCATAAGTGAATATTTCCTCGTGTCGAAAAGTTAACGAATTCGAAATAACAGGCATTTAGCGTGTGGAAATGTTAGCGAATCGCCGGTATCAAAAGAGTGAACAATATTTTAAGTTGTAAAAATTGCAATGTTTTGCTGGTTATATACAATCCGATTATTATTGGTTGTCAGATACTTACCGTTAGTTTAAACGATCGTTAGATTGACGGATTATAACTGACAACATTATTACATTGTTAGTGTTGTGAAATATTTGTTTATGTTAAGGATAAATTGATCGTGTTTTTTGTAAACTGTTTTACTGATTTGTGATCATACTAACTTGTGAAATAAAATGATTTTAGCATTGTTTGTTCTGTGTCTTTCTTTGTCAAAAATTGCTGTTTGCTAGTAGATGTTCACTTGCATTACGAGAATGTATAAGACATATGCGAGATACAGGTGTTGTTTTTAACACCTCCATTGTAATGAGTGTTGCGATCGGTATAATGGGATATACATGTAACTATTAGCCAGGCATGTTCTCCGATAACAATAATCCTATTGTTATCAAGCGATAAGCTCTTAAAACATGTTTTCCTACCAATGCTTGATAGTTAGTCAAACATAATAATTAATATATTTTGTTATAAACTTGTTTATATATATTTCTCCAAAAACTTATGATCGCAATTATGTTTAATCAATCACAAAGTATTTTTATCTTAAACCGGTGTCAAGATTAAATTTCTTACACGATGGAATGCAGTTATTATCTTCATCCGGTGTCACCGTAAATTTCTACCTCAATGGCGGCGCAATTTTGGCTAGCAGAAAAAATAGCGAATTTATTGCGTTTGCAAAATTCGCAAATATTTCCATTATGCTAACTTTACCACTTATACAGTACCTCAGATCAAGTGTTTTGGACTCCAAAAACATATTGACAAGAACCAATATACACATACGATTATGTTTAGGAAATTGTTATACACTCGTTATCCAGCTCTATTTGAAATGCATTCCTTAACATATTTAAATAGTCGCTCTGTGTCAGATGTTGATTGATGCTATTAAAAAAAAGCATATTTTTCATTTTTTTTTATTCGAGACAGGAAATTAATCATATCAACATTCCCTAAGGAGAATGAATATAATTTTTCAGAAACCGAGAGAACAATTTGCCGTGAAAATGGTCTGTTATAATTAATTTATATGAATGGTGTGAATTTACAACGCCGTCATTAGGCATAGGCGTTGTCAGAAATGAACGAATTTGTTTCCCTCAAAGGTGTTATTATCTCCGTTTTGATCCACATATCTGTTATTAGTTGTAAAAGCACAATTAAGAGATATGTTATGAAGATTTTGAAGCATGCCTTTACATTCAATGTGTTCACTTGACCATTAAAATCATTTGTACTTCAAATTACAATTACAATAAGTACTCCCACAGTTTGGAATTCACATTTTACCTCGTTTTCATATAATATGAAGTTGTATGTTTCGATTCTAAACCCCAACACATTCTTTACTACTTCTACAAGCTCTAGTTTCCTAAGGACTAAACATGGATCACATTCAGCCTTTTCTCTTATGTAGTCGTGAGGTACTTTTGCAGTATATGTACGAGTATGAGAAAACATTTAAGATATCGATTGTTTTTCATTATTTTTTTTATTCGAATATGGAGTAGTGATTTTAGCAGATAATTTATTATATCAGTGGATATATCCGAAAGATCGTATTATCAATAAAATTATAAAATAAGACTAGGGCATTACATATACACAGCAGATGTTATCTTTAAACAAAACATAACACTTTTATTGCTTTCCACGAAGAAAACAAAACGTTTGTTGTGATTTTTATTGACAACACTATGAATTATTTTGGCATTTTTTTTATCTAAAAATAATATAGTCACACAAATATGTGGCATATGAGTCTTTCATTATCCCCTAGTACTACAATTATCTAATAGATTAATGTTAATAAACCATGATGTTAAGACAATATTGGGTCATTTTTGTTACTAGGGGATTGGTAGAGTTACGACCACTACAATCTCGCAATACATTTTCGTAAGGTGGTTGTCTGGAAAATCCATTTACGTGAGTAATTCAAATAATGGTTCCAACTCAGTTTTATTATGAACATTTGGAATTATTTTTCAGGCAAAGAGAACAATAGGCAAAAAATACATACTTCGTTAAAAATCAAATAAACTTAGTTTACAACATATTAACCGCCATGTACGTGAATCAATGTATGTGTACTATCTAGAAACGCACTTTGGTAAAGTCCATGCAAGGTGATGCGCTTTTACATTAACAAACGCGTAGTATATGTTTAAGAACATGCTTTTCCTTTCAAATTGCACTTATTCGATAAACACTACAAGCGTTTTATGTTTCGTGTTCAACATTCTGATAAATTATATTTTTTACCAACGAATATAAGCACATGAGCATGATCATCATAGTATTTGGTGCAGTTCTCCGTTATTATCAGAGTTATGTCACACCTTGGCAAAAAAACACACATTTTGGATTTGTTTCGCATAATACTAAAACGAATTGACTCCAGAGGAGTCAAACATTAAATTGGTAAGCATTTCAATTATGTACCTGAGTAATTGGTGCAGATTTTACGGACATCAGCACAGTTATGGCTAAAGCAAAAAAGAAGAAGACCGATAATATATTGTTTTAAAAGTATATTTGATGCTTATCACCAATGTAGTACATTATTAACTTTTGCTGCTTTTGAAAGTCAGTTGCATGGGGAATTGATCTTTCGTGTAAGGACTTGACATATTCTGGGCATGTTTTCGAATTTTTGTAAATGAACCAAACGCTTTTAGAACGAAATGTCAATGATTTGTAAAATAAAAACACATACGTAGTATAAAATGTAAGTAATGAACATATCGACTTGTCTAGAATACTGAAACGCATTTTTTTTTATATTTGAATTATAATGATATTATATAAGTTTTCACTTTACACGTTTAGTTTTTAACAAAATTGGCAACTCAAATTTGTAATTGATCGTTCCATTTTTTTCCCTGAATGTATTTATTGTCGTTTTGTGTTTGTTTTCACAGATAAATATATTTGTTTTTAATCCGCTGCATTTTGCTAAGTAGTGATATATATGCCAATGGAGTTTTAACAAAAACATGTTCTTCAGTTAACAAATAAGCACTAAAAAGAGAATTAACATTCACTGCTCGTTTTGATTTCAATATTCCTCGCAGCACAAGTAATACAATTGTGCCAATATCTCGAGCGAACGCTGATCCCAATTCGACGACAATTGTTCGTTTCTTTTTTTCCTGACGGTTACAGATGAACTTTCAGAACATTGTATGCTGGGCATGTTTATAATCTTTGTGTATATATACATATATATTCTTTTAAAAAGTATACAACACGAGAACAAAACTACCGTCTAGTGTCAAAGGTTTCCCATGATAAAAATATTCGTATATTCCGCGCTGTCTTCTATATCTATTTTGTGATAATGTCGTTCGTGGTATTCTACACAATAATACTTTTAATTGAACAAACATTAACGAACATGTTCTGGACGAGATAACAATGATAGGAAATGCATTCGTTTATATTCCATCATATTTAATTGTTAAGTTTCAAAATTATGTTGTGCTTATTACTCCAAATTTAGGGCTAGCTTTTATTGCCATAGAAAATTAGCCCCACTGGAAATTTGTGTTTCTTGTAAGGACGTAGTGACATGTTCACGGCATTATCCAAAATGTGTGTCTTTGTGTCATAAGCAATATGCGTTTCAAACGGAAAGTCACGGACTTGTTATTTTAGCCTGTAATGCGTTCCATAATTTTAGCAGAATCCTTTCATTATGTTTAGTTGTTGTTTATGTTCAGTGTTTTTTGGTCATCACTTTGAATGGTCAAAGTTATCATATTCAAAAGTAGTGATGCAAATCAGTGTTAACATTTAACAGTCACTATTCATGTGACGTTTGCACATTTCATACACACGATTTAACTTATATTGACGTCTAAATCTCTTTGCAATAAGAAAGTGTGCAGATCAATGTTTGATTCGCTAAGCTGGAAAGATGGTTACTGCAGAAAACGTTGTATTTCCCTAGTGGGCAATACATGTTTTTCGTCGTTATATTATGCTATAAGAGAAACAATATGGAACAGGAACATGTCATAGTTAAGTAAGAAACACTTAAAACAAGTGCAGTGTAGTATGTCTGTGGATATAAATGCCCTGGTAGTATTAATTTGTGATAAGTCAACTAGTTGATTTAATAACGTCTGAATGCAATTCGTATCTTTAATGTCTTGAGTTTCAATTTTTGATAAGCGGATGCTTTTTAGCTTGTGATTGCGAATATGCATGTGGTTAAATAATTTAGATTTGTTGTTTTGCAATATGAAATTATTGGATATTTTCCTGGTTATGCGAACTAATCTTGCTTTAATTTTGAATTACAAAAATATATATATGTTCTTTCTGTTGGCTGCAAAAGTCATAACTCTTTCTTCATTAGATATCCCAAATAGGTTGAATGAATGCATTTGTTAATGTTGTTGAATTATTTATTGTATATTTATAATAAACATGAGTTATGCTTTAACGTGTTCGTATACCTTGATTGATAATATTTGTAAAAGTGTTTTTCTCAATCATTTTAATCGTCCGTGTTTGGAATTATATTTGCTATTAATTGCGATCCTTCCGGTGTAAACATTATCAAGTTATATTCGAAATAAAGCATAAATGTATTCTTTGTTCTGAAGTGTAAGAGCGCCCTGGGGATTACGGGCCATCTTGGACTCGTACAAATGTGCACTGTTTCTTTTCCAGGGAAAACAAGACAATGACACTTTAATTGTTAGTTTTTAGTACTGAATTCCAATTAAAAAATGAAACTTATTTAATAGTTATTGCTGTCTTCCAAGGAAATGAACGTTTAACATTTGGATTGACAATACATACTACCAAAACACATTAATATTAAGTTATGAAATCGAATACATCTGCCAGGGAAGAAAAATAAGACGTTACAGTTATCTGTATAAGAAGTCGTAAAGGACATAATAAAGCCAATAAATTACAAAAGGGATGATACCAGTCTTCGAATTGTTAAAGAAATCTTACTTATGTTTCTGATACGATGCGTCATCGGAACCATCCGTTTACGACTTGCAGTAATATATAATAGAATATTCGTTTGTTTTATAATCGTGACTACAATTAGAACGGAAGTTATAAGGTGTTTTGAAGTCAAATAAAGGATTTCAGGAAAATGAACTGATAAACATATTTTAGTTTAGACGAAAATAATGTTAATGTCTAATATTTATTTCAAGGAACCAACTACCAAACAACGTGGTATAGCACAAATGCACAAGACACAGTACACAAACACAGAGCATTACCAAAAACATAAGATAATAAATAAAACTGGGATAACTGCTTTGGAACGGCCAATGCAAAATAGGGGGGTTAACAAGATTAAAGAAGTTTAAACATCCACAATTGGCCCAGAGTTATTCGCAAAACATCTGCCTATAAATATAACTTATAACGAACAAATTAATTTACGCCCTACTTATTCTAGACTACTTTTACACGCTCTAGTGTTCGAAGGACTAAAACTGGATTAAACTCAGCCTTTTCTCTTTAGTAGTCCTGAGCTACTGGTGCAGTATATATACGAGTACGATTAAACATCGAAGGATTTTTATTATGTATGCACTCGAATTTGGAGTAGTGATTTAAGAGTATAATGTTTTATTTTTTATTACATGTATCCGTAAGAGCGTATAATCAATTAAATTATAATATTAGACTCTGGTATTAAATACACACATCATATATTAACTTTAAACAGCATATAACACTTTTATTGCTTTCCACGAAAACAAAAGCGTTTGTTTTGAATTTTATTGACAACATTATTAATCATGTTGGCATAGTAATAATCTAAAATAATATAGTCACAAAGATATGTTGCAAATGAGTCATTTACTATCTCATAGTAATACAATTATAAAATAGATTAATATGACGTTAAATTATAAAATTAACCGTACAATCCCAAAAAAATCGAATAACAATGATGTTCAGACAATAACGGGTCCTTTTAGATACTGGGAGATGGGTAAAGTTCCGATCACTAAAATATTGCATACACACGATGGTTATCTGGTGAATCCTTTTATGTAAGTAATTCAAATAATGGTTCCATCCCAGTTTTAATATGAACGTTTGGAATTATTCGGCGTGCATAAAGAATTCTGGGCCAAATAGATATATCGTTTAAATCAAATAAACTTACTTAACAACATATTAACCGCCATGTACGTGAATCAATGTAATTGTGCTATCTAGATATGAATCGTGGTAAAGTCTGTGCAAGTATCGGCGCTTTAAACATATGTGTAACAGACGTGCACTATCTGTTTAAGAACATGCGTATGTTTTTAAATTACAATGATTCTAGAAAAACTAAAAGTGTTAAATTTCCACAAAATTAGAAATCTTAGTATAGCATAACAGCCTGAACAGGAGCATAATTATCATGGCATTTGGTGCATTATTCCGACATTAGCAGAGCAGTTAAGCGACAAAGAGAAAATCAGTAAAGCAGTTAAGCAAAACAACACACACGAAACTCTAAACACATTTGAACATAATCAACATTTACAATTATATACATTAGGAATTCGTGCAGATTTTAATGATGTCCGCAAAGATATGGCCCACTTTTCAGCAAAATGAGAACCGATTTGGACGTGTTTGTCGCACGTTACCCAGGAAGTATAACTGACAGATTTATAAACTTTATATAGATAAACATTAATAATTCTTGTGACGGATAAATCATCCCATATTAGTTTGCTAAGTCGCTTACACTCATTGCAATGTGAATATTGTAGTAAAAATTAGGCTGCATCATCCAGAGATTCTGATATCGCTTTATATTAATTTTAACATGGTTTTTGAAACGCTCGGGATTAAAGACAAATATTTTATTTAAAAAATGTATACCTCGTTCATATTAAATTGTCTTACCAAACAACCCAGGACACTTATTTTATTAACATCAATGTAATTTATAAAAACCTCCAGAGCGCAAATCAACACAATGAATTGGGCGCCTGAAACAATGTTTGTCGATATCTTTTTGTTCCATCATCATGAGACGAATATTTTTGCAGCAGACTTTATTATTTCTTCGAGTACAACAAACGAAGTTCGACATCAATATTAACCACATATAACATTTGCAGCGCAAAGTTTGTTGAGTTTAAGTTTAAACATATATCTTTTAAATGATCTAATAGGATCAATGCTTTATATAAGTAATTATACGCCAAAGAACGTTTCACCACGTGATTAATCGACACTATCATGCTCGTGTTGAAATAACTTAGTATCAGACTGCGGTAGAATTTAATTGTGAAACACAATTAACTAAAACTGGGATTGTGTTTTAAAACATTAATACATTTGTTGAGGTGTGTTTTACACGGCTTGAAAATATGAGAGTCAATTGTATTACAACTCGAACCATTTTTTACTGAACCGGATTCTTTTGAAGATCAATCGTAATTCCAACACATGTATGAATTAAGGACGATTGTTTCTGATATTTTGACATTATTTTTTAAGCTTTAACGCATTTACATTAACTGATTTTATTACAATACAAATATTTGGACATTACAAATGACCAAACATCTGAAAAATATCAAGAATAAATAAATACTCGTTATTGTTAAATGCATGTTCACGGAAATAAAAGTAAATATTAGATACATGTAAATGAATATGTTAAGTGTAAACATTTGGTTTTGTTCGCATCCATCACTGTCTTCGTCACTCATTGCATTCATAATTACCTAAAACAAAACTTCCCAGACTGTCTTAAATGAAACGTCGATTTGTTTTTTGCCATGGACTGGTCGACTGTTCTTGTCGACGTAAGACTATACATGATAAAGCTGATTATTTCAACAACGACGACTTAGCCTCACAGTCAATACCAACTTAGTTACATATACAAATGGTCTTCAAGACAGAATAAAAATGATAACGACATGAAAATTGGTAATAAAACAACCCTCTTTGGTTCTGAAGGTAAAATTTTATTTGCTGAACAATACGGGAAAAAACTGGTGATATGCCCTTTGTAATTCAATCGTTTTGGGAATAAAATATACAGTAACTACATCAGTCATAGACAAATGTCAATGTATTTACATAGGATTTGAAAGATCGGCTGATGTTACAGCATATGTGACCTTTGTACATGTAACGTTTTACAACATTCTATTATATAAAGCTGGTTATGTCCATTCATTATCACTTACTTGTTGCGTCTTCATCAGGACTAACTAGCACAAAAAGGTAAACTATTTTTGATTGTCTGCACTCAAAACTATAGGTTAACTGCTGTAAATAATATTTACGATTTACTTACGTGGCCGACAATCATTTCTGATATGGAAATAAGCTGTTTTCCACAGAATATGAGAAGGCTTTTAATAATAACAGAAAAAAAATCATATCAATATTCCCCGAGGTGACTCCACATAAATGATCGGATACACAGGGAGTAATTAGTCGTTAAACGGTCGATTCGTATAAATATGTATGAATTGTACAACTTACGAACGCCTAACTGTTTTCAGTTCACTCCAAGGTTAAAAATTGAACATTTCGTTACTGCGCTGTGCTCTTAAATTATGAATATCGTATGCATACATTTGTATTATTATGTCTGTAATGTTATGTTACATAAATGGTGTCAATAACAACATGACTGAATTCGTAATAATTTATTTTTATGTTTAGTTTTGTATTACCTTTGTTTTATAATAGTTTTTACTATGGAAGTATGCGGTAAGTTAATTTAATATTATTTAAAAAAGATATGTTCAAACACTATTAATAATAGGCATAAGGCTATACCTTAATGTATCGAAGGTGAAATGACATGTATGTTGAAAAATGTTACACGTGAAATTAGCTCTCTAAATTGTAGAATAGATGAACTAAAACAACATAAAACTGAACTACCAACAGACGTGTCTCTACGGTATCAAATGCCGTACAACTACAGTCGTGAATGTTTTTTTTACTCTGAAAATAGACGAACATTACTAATTGATCTTAAAATATAGTGTTCAGTGTATCACTATTTTTGTCTAAATACGTTTTATACCCAGGACTTGATATACATGTATTAGTTTTTTTATTTATCGCATTAGAAGTACCTTTCATGAATATAATATAACACTCCAAAGATTGCTGTCATAATTTTGTAACATCTGCTGCATTTTACAAATGAATGTGAATGTTAATGTTAGTGCAAAAAAAAAAAAATCATTTTCCAAATAAGCTCTGAAAAAAAAGAGAATTACCATTCACTGTGCATTTTAATTTAAATATTCTTCGCTGCACAAGTAATTAAATTAGGCATATAGCTCGAGCGAACGCTGATCCCAATTCGACATTTGTCCGTAGGGTTACAGATGACCTTTAATAACGTCTTTGCTTGGCATGTTTATAATCTTTTTCTATAAACACATATATTTCTTTAAAAAGAACACAATCGTCTACTTTAAATGTTTTACAAAAATGATAGTATATCTCGCTGTCGTGTATACTTACTTTGTGATAATATCGTTCGTGGTTTTCTACACAATAATGCCTTTTATTGAAATATCATTACACACATATTCTATACGGCATTACAATCATGTGAAATGTATACGTATATATTCAATCATATTTAATTGTAAATTTTCATAATTATACTATGCTTATTAATTCCAATCAATGGTTAGCTTTTATTGCCATATAACAGGCCCCATCCATAGGAAATTTGTGTTTCGTGTAAGGAGGAAGTGACATGTTAACGACATAATCCGAATTTGTGTCTTTGTACATGTAACATTTGCAATATGCGTTTCAAACGGAAAATCATGAACTTGTAATGTTAGCCTTTAATGCGTTGAATACTGTAAGCAAAGCCTTTTTTATGTTTAGTTGCTGATGTTGATCAGTGTATGGTCATTACTTTAAATGTTCATAGTTATCGTATTGAGAAATAGTGACGCAAATCAGTATAAACATATATCAATAACTATTCATGCAATTTTTACACATTACATACACATGGTTTAACATACATTGACGTCTGAATCTCTCTGCAATAATAAAGTTTGCAGATCAATGTTTGATTCTCAAAGCTGGAAAGAAGGTATTGCAGCAGACGTTGTATTTCCCTTGTGGGCAATAAACGTGGTTCGACATTATATAAGGCTATACGAGAAACCACATGGAATAAGAACATGTCATAGTGACATTAGACGCATTTAACAGTATATGA
>VMBQ01015012.1:2326-13236 GCA_007657795.1 Dreissena rostriformis | reverse complement strand
GCTCTGTTAAAAAGGCATGTGCTAAAAGCGTTGTCCCAGATGAGCATGTGCAGTCTGCACAGGCAAATCAGAGACTGCACTTTCCGCTTTTTTGATATTTTTGGTTTCAAGAAAGTCTCTTTAAATCCAGTTAAGACGGAAAGTGTCGTCCCTGATTAGCCTGTGCAGACTGCACAGGCTAATCTGGGACAACACTTTATGCACAGGTAAATCGTGTTTGTAAATTCTGTTGACAGCCCGAGCTCTCGGGGAGGACGTAGATGTGGATGCAATACGTCGTCAGATCATGGAGGAATACGAGAAAATGAAGAAGGTATGTGGATACCTTTACAGTGTGTTATTGCTGTACGACATTTTGATGGGGTAAAAAGCATACATTTCAATTGGGGGAATTCAAATGGGGCAGATATTTGGCGGAAAAATTGTAGATTGAGGGCCTTGAGAAAATTCCCTGTGGTGATGCGAAAGTTCATTAAACTTGGTCAAAACATTTGTTCTCATGATATCTTATCCTAGTTTGAAACATGGTCATGTGGCATCAAAAACTAGGTAAGTATGTAAAATTAAAGAAAAAAGCTGTTTAACACTAGAAGTCACATTTATATTTAATGAAACTATAAGAACATTTGTTATAATGATTTCCTGGCTTATAAATGAGTAACAAGAAATAAATAATGCATGTGCGTAAAGTGTTGTCCCAGATTAGCCTGTGCACTTCACACAGGCTAATCAGGGACGACACTTTGCGCTTTTATGGTATTTTTTGTTTAAAGAAAGTCTCTTAATAACATTTCCCAGAAAATGCTATCGGAGAAGGATGGTCAGAAGGCGGCAATGCGGCGCAAGTTGGAGGCTCGCCGGCTCATCAAGGAGCAGCGAGAGTGGGAGGGGTATGCGGCGCGCACACTGCTGCGCCAGGCCAAGGAGAACGCACGCACCATCGAGGGGAATGTGCAGGCTGAGAAAGGCAGGCAATCCAATGCGGTAAGTATAATGTTTGATTGCTTTGTTGATAATATTTGTGTCGGATCTGTAAAAAAGGGGTTTAATGCATTTGCGTAAAGTGTCATCCCAGATAACAGGCTATTCAGGTACGACACTTCCCGCTGTTATGATATTTTCTTTTAAAGAAAGTCTCTTCTAAGCAAAAATCTAGTGTAGGTGGAAAGTGTTGTCCCTGATAAGCCTGTGCGAACTGCACAGGCTAATCTGGGATGACACTTGATGCACATGCTTTAAACCCCCTTTTCACAGAGCGAGGCTCCTTTATTTTCATCTGTTAGAGTCTTGGTCTGGGAAAACGTTGTTTAGCGCATGTGCATATAGTGTTGTCCCAGATTAGCCTGTGCAGTCCGCCTAAACTGGATTTTCACTAAGAAGAGACATCTTTAAAACTAAAAATACCATTACAGCGGAAAGTGTCATTCCTGATTAGCCTGTGCTTGATTGCATTCAAAGCCTAAGCCTTTTTTAAACACTCTTGAGCCCCTTTTTTGGGTAGAACCAGTACTTGGTGTCTATGTGGTTGATCTTAAGATTGATTCCACATAATGTCAAACATTTAGAATGTACACAATTATTTTATTTTCTTAGAAGTTTGATTTAATTCTTTGAAGGTGAAGAGTAATTTTTTTTTAACTACAATTTGTATAAATTAAGTGTAATTTTCACACACAAAACTAATCCATTATTGAGTAAGGAATATGTATTGAATAGTGTTACAAATTTCTTATAAAGTGACAAAACTAATTCTGTAATTTATCATGATTACACAGTTGCAGCAGAAGTTGGCAGAGCGACGCGAGGCCAGACGTGAAGCGCGGTCTAACCGGGATGCGATGGCCCGGGACAGGGACAGTGCCCTGGACACGCACGACAACAGACGCAACGCTCCCAGCAGTAGAGGCAGCAATGAGACCCCACTGGTATACTAGCTGCGTCATGCGAAAATGGGTCTTATGCCATATGCATCGAGCGAAGCTCCAGACCAGCCTTCGCAGACGCGCAGTCTGGTCAGGAGCTATGCTGTCTGCTGTAAAGTCATGCATGGTTTCTTGGTCGCATAAGGGGACAGGGTAGCTCTTGACCAGACTGCGCAGGCTGGTCTGGAGCTACACTGGCTGCTTATTGCATAAGACCTTATGTGATAAGATTGATCATGCAGCTTCACCGATCCTTTATTATTATGAATTATTTATAATTATGGCCCTTTGTCTGCTTTTTCACTGTACAATATATAGTCCCAAAGTTTTTCTTCCTGGAGTGCTGATTGAATCTCGCTCAAACAAGTTGAATGACTTTAATGTGTAGATGATGGTAAAAAAAGGAATATTGACTGTGACCAGTTTTTGCTGAATAATAGCACTTCGTCTTTTGTCTACTGTGGAATAGATAAAGCGTTTCCGTTTTTTTCCAATCACGTCTTGTGGGGGCATGAGATAAAAATAGTTTCTGCTCCATAAGAAGTTATTGGGATATATTTCTGAAAGTCTGTTTGTTGGTAGCTTACATGCAGAGCTAGCTTTGGGATTGCATTTGGGGTCAGTTGTATCAAGGTCAAGGTCACTCTTAATAAAAATACAAAAACTGTTTCCACGCGATAACATAAGTTTGGAGGGAGTAAATGCGCTGAAATTTTGTATATAGGTATTTTTCATGAAAACCTATAATGATACTGCACAATTAAAACTAAAAAAAAAGGTCTTAAGATAAATATATTTTGTATGAAAAAAGTTTTGCAAACATGTCTAATGATCTATGCTTGAATTTGGCTCTGGCGATGCCACTGCATTATGTACACCCTTATTTGCCCCCTCCCCCGGTTTTCCAGCAGAAGGTCAGCCTACGCAGTGAGTAGACGTTGGTTCATGATTCCACTACCATATGTAACCCCCCGTTTTTTCAGCCAACACTCTGCCTGGGTCGTGAGAAGACGGTGGTTGACTCCCTATGTTAACCCGTATTTCCCCCCGTTTTTTCAGCCAACGTTCAGCCTGCGTCATGAGAAGACAGTGGTTGAGGATTCCACTACCATATGTAAACCCTTATTTCCCCCTGTTTTTCAGCCAACGTTTGGCCTGCGTCGTGAGAAGACGGTGATTGACGTGGAATTGACGGACGAACAGCAACAGGCAGCCCTGTCCCAGGTCGTGCAGCAGCAGAAAAACCTGCAGAGCAAGATCAGCGAGCAGCAACGCAGGCAGCAGGAAATGGTGAGCAGTTTAATGTCATTTTATTTGTGATGTTCATGAGTTGTGTAATAATAAAGCCATTGTTCACACCTTAAATATGAATATTCAATTAATGATATGTGTCGCGTTCTGAGAAAACTGGACAAAATGCAGTCCGCACAGGCTAATCAGGGACGACACTTTCCGCCTGAACTGGATTTTCGCTAAGAAGAGACATCATTTTAACGAAAAATTCCATAAAAGCGTAAATTGTCCTCCCTGATTAGCCTGTGCAAACTGCACAGGCTAATCTGGGATGACAATTTACGCACAAGCATTATGCCCAGTTTTCTCAGAACACGACACATATGTCGTAATTTCAGCTTCGTCGTAGACTGGATTCCAAGAAAGGCCGACAGGAGGCTTCAGAGCTGATAAGCCTCGGGGAGCGACAGAAAACAACCCTCGAGAAGTCACAACAGGTCAGTTGATGATTGGCTTTAACCCTTTCCCACTAAGAAGCAAAGTTAAAATGGCTTTTTGCAACCAGCATAAAAGCAGAACAGTCTGCAAGTAACTCGCAGTATTTATGATGTTTGGTGGTCATCAGTATCTTAGGGTTAAAATAAAGCTTTTGAATCAAGTTAAAAAGATCTCAAATTTAATTTAATTTTTTAAGGGACTACAAGTGCATCAAATTGCGTATCTGAGATGCAAAGGGTAAGAAGGTTCCCTGAGATGGAGGTCACATGGGTAAAATCTTACTTTGCGAACGGTTCAAGTATGTGTTTGCTGCGAAGTATTGTGTTATGGCGGTATGGGAACACTGAGTGCAAGATTAAAATGAAATTTGTTATTGAGTCATTCTGGAGTTGTAATCTCAGAAATCCCATACTGTCCTGTTGGTTCCATTTATATGTTGTTTGGTCAATATATATACATGAAAGCAAGAAGGACAGTATGGGATTTCTGAGCATACTAAGGTGAAATCCCATATTGTACTACTTGTCATTGAGTCATTCTGGAGTTGTCTCCCTTGCAGGACGAGAAGGCTCGTCAGTTGCAGGTCATACAGGATCGCGTGAAAAGTCAGCGAGAAAAACGGGAACCATCTCCGGGACCTGCCAAGGTATGGTGTTAAATGATTGGAAAAGAGTTAAATTGTATTATTAAAACAGAAATGCATAAATCTACAATTTGAATAACGCAAAAATTATTCATAAATCCATAAATAATAAAAAAAAAAATATGAAGAAATCTTTTCTAGTTGACATTTACTGATACAACACAGGTAATGGTTAAAAAAAGGTTTGGTAAAAGTTCAACATGTGCATTGTTTATATAGCTACTCTGTTGGTACAAAGAATGAGTAGGGTATATTCTGTTTGAACATAGCGTTTATGAATATAAACATTTTTACATGTGTATATACATTTCATACAAAAATAGTTTTCACTGAAATAAACATTATTATTGACCTCATTTTTCAGCTGGGGACAATATATGAGACTTAGTTATGACACAATCACCCCACATTGTATACAGTGTAAGAAATATACCACTGACATGGCTATGAAAGTTTGTCAGTTATGACACAATCACCCCACATTTTATACAGTGTAAGAAATATACCACTGACATCCATGGCTGTGAAAGTTTTCCAGTAACTTGATTTGTTGCTTATTCAGACTGGGCTCTGTTAACTCTTTCAGTGCTGGAACCGAATTTTGAAGGCCTTTGCAAACAGTTTGGATCCAGATGAGACGCCACAGAACGTGGCGTCTCATCAGGATCCAAACTGTTTGCTATTCTGATAGTATTCTTTGAAAAAAAATCTAAGAAAATGCTAATTTTAGAAATTCAACAGACGACATTTTAGCAGACGACAAATTTCCCAGCATGCAAAGGGTTAAAAGCAACTGAATACGTTTTTAAAAAGTTCAGTGATGATGGCATTATTAATTAACCAAGATATGAGCCTCTGGAGAAATGGGGCTTAATGCATGTGGGTAAAGTGTCGTCCCTGATTAGCCTCTACAGTCCATATGTCTTATCAGGGACAACATTTTCTGTCTAAACTGGATATTTATTTTAAAAAGACTTCCTTTTAACAAAAAATTCCATAAAAGCAAAAAGTGTCTTTCCTGGCTAGCCTTTGCAGACTTCACAGGATAATATGGGACGACACTTTACGCACATGCATTAAGCCCGGTTTTCTCAGAGCGCAACTCCTTATTTTACTTGAACATTCCTTTAAACCTGACAGATTGTAATAATATTTGAAATATTTTTTTATCCAAGCATTTTCAGTGTTTGTTCTTTCAAAAGTTTAGAAGTCTGCAACAGATACAAATTACCTTATTTGTATTTGGAGTAATAATGTACTATATTTAGCTGTGTTTTAGAGGTTGTTTTCTAAAACCTAAAATTCTGTGTAAAACAACGTTTGTGAGCACTATGATTTCAATAAATTGTTTTTTTTTCTTTACTTTGATTTTGTGCCTATGAGACTTTCATAGCCATGGTCATGGTTCATGTTCTGACATAGATGTTGTCATATATATGCATGTATATTCGTTGTTGCTGTTGTTGTTGTTTTTTTCACTTCCTGATTTTCATATCCGTCGAGTGATTTTTCTTTATTCTGTGTTACAAATGTAGTCGCCTTTATATTATGCGTGTGTTTTTTTACTGTCATTAAATATATAATAAATTGAGCAAACCTGCAGTGCTAAAATTAATTGCAATTAACTGATAATTAGAATTTTCAATACAAGTTTAATTTATGATGAACTCTCTTTCCTTGTATTAGTTGCAGCCGTCTACTTATATTTTAATGACAATTTCATAAAAAAAAACACAAGAAAAATATTTGTCATGTGCTTATATTGTTACAATATGCTTAAATTGCTTACATACATTTATAAATAAATAACAATAAACAAAAGAATTTCGTTTCATCATCTTCAGTGCATTGAAGTGCAACTTAATAGTTAATAATGGAAAATGAAAGGTCAAATTTAAGAAATAAATCATAAGCGCAATATATCAGGATCATATAGCTTTTTTCACCATGGATGTATTTTCTAGTAACTATGCTTAATGGTAAGCACTAAGTGTGTGTATTTCAATGTTTAAAGTTCATCTGCGTCTCATGTCATCATTCTGCATGGACTATAATATTGAGTGTAACAATAATAAATCAGGTCCCTAGGTCTAGTTCAAGGTCATAATTCAAACCCCTAAAAACCAATATGTCCAGCCTCAATGGATATTCAAATAAATTGGCAGAAGTGATAGGCATGCTTATGTGAGTGTCATGTGCGTAAAAAAAGGTCACAATGCTCAAAAGTCAAAGTTATAATTCAAGGTCAAATTTCAAATACAATGTATAAGAAAATCAAGCCAAAAGAATTATTCTGAGTGTAACTGTCTCAAGCATGAATACATTTTCAACTACCTTGGCAGAAGGAAACGGCATTGTTTGAGATTGTTGTGCACAACACCTATGCCCCTAAGTTAAGCTTCAAATGCAAAATTGAAGGTCAAAACAAAGACCAATAATTACTTGGATATTTAAAACACTTGTCAAAAACTACATGCCTACTGAGACGGAAAGGTGCACACAAGGACCAGTGAACATGTACCCTGGGTCAATAGTCCATGTCACATTTCAAGACTTTGGTCAATCTTTAACTCCAAGACATTTTTATTCATAGACGTATCTATGTAACATTTGGATATTTATATAGGCCATTAAACATTATTTATTAGACTGGGATAGTTGAACTCCATATTTTATTGTCATTATTATAATGAGCCACATCATGCAAAAAAAGGGTATTATTCCATATGCGCCCAGCTTAAATCCAGACCAGCCTGCGCATTGGTTTTCCCGTCTACTAATGAGCCCACAAAAAATTGTGTTACTTAATTGCTGAGAAAGGAGCTTCTGACCACGCTCTGCGATTGCACAGGCTGGCCTGGAGCTATGCCGGCCGCATATGGCATAAGACCCATTTTCTGCATGATGTGGCTCATATTATCATAATCACTGAGTTTATTTCAGTATAGTCATTGTGTATTTTTGATTAATATAACCTTTCATACTTTGATCAACTATTTGAAGCCATTACTCTCCTAGTTTATATTGAATATACCTTCATTCTTTCTGAAATTGTGCACTTATACCTCTTGTTTCATATACAAAAGTATGCTTGTATCATTCACTCTTCTCAGAAGGGTACAAATTTGGTCACATTTGTCACTTAAAGCCGTGCAACATATTGGACTCTTCAAAAAGTTTTTTTTTTTTAAGGATTCCCATACCATACATACATCTTGATAGGAATTATGTTTATTCTAAAAACCATGGTACTTTTACAGGTGAAACAACACAATCAGTAGAGCGGACGTTCCTGTTGTGCACGGCATTTCTACACAACACACAGACCTCATGGCCGATGAAAATGATTCCGTCCAGATTTATATTTAGTCCGCTGAGACAATCATTTCAGCATTAATGTGTTTATGGACTTTTTTATGATATATTTACTATTTGTAAAACGTTTTGAGTTACATTTAATACTTTTTGATGTTCCGTATGTGCTGTTATTTGCATTTACAACTAACTTCCATGGTATTTAATGTTTCTATGCAAAACTTTATAATATATGCATTTAAATTGTTAGATATTTTGATGTTAAGGACTCAATAAATTTCATTGTTAAATTTAAGTGAAATATTTTTGTTTATATACATTTAGTCACTTATTGGTTCACTAAACGTTTATAATCTTTTATTTACATGTAAATGCACACAGTATTATTTACCCAAGTGATATAAACAAATATTGTTATCTTATTCCACTTTGCATACAAATAATGAGATTTGCTCACAGTTTAGTTAAGGTTGAGTTAATATAATACGTATTTGTGACAGATTTTGTGATAAGTTCATTTAACTAGTGCAGTTATGTACTTTCAACCGTGCTTACTTCTTTCTTTCTTCAGAGAAATTAAATGTTTGTTTCCAGTTCATTACAAATAATGTACGCTTAAAATTAACTGTACTTTTTTTCGACTGTTGAGCAAACATTTTTATAGATTAAATAAGCATTTAAAATATTGTACTGAGCGGTATTAAATTTTGAATGAATACATTCCTGAATGTGCCCTAAATGTTTCACAATTTTTTGTTATATATTTACTTTATTTACTTGTTACGTTTTTGTTTTGTATTGAATGGTTTTAACATCTTTGTAAACGTTTATCAAATGTGCATTTAATAATACAATAAGCAATGTATTGGTAAGCTTTTAGAGTGAAATTTGTGTTTTTACAAAGCCTTTTCTTGATATGTATCCTAACTAGAGTAAATCTGCTTGTTACATAAAATAATATACCAATAAGAAAATTGGACAACATCAAAATAAGTATCACTTTATCTCAAAAACATTTTGTGTTAACCCTTTCAGTGCTGGAACCGAATTTTGAAGGCCTATGCAAACAGTTTGGATCGAGATGAGACGCCACAGAACGTGGCGTCTCATCTGGATCCAAACTGTTTGCTATTCTGATAGTGGTCTTTGAAAAAAAGTGAAGAAATTGATGATTTTAGAAATTCAGCAGAAGACATTTTAGCAGACGACAAATATCCCAGCATGGGAAGTATTAATTTTATTTTGTGTCTGCTGAGGATTGCAGTATACTCTCATGGGAATGGCAGGCTTTTCATTTTCTTAAGGAAGTGTTTAATATGAATCAACCTGTTAAGTATTCTTCAATTTTTAACCCGATACAGAAAATGATATTATTTGAATAAAAAGCAACAAAACATCTATAATACTTATATATTGAGAATAAAGTATGATGAAGGCATAAATGGAAAAAAATATATATTATGTTAGACGTTTGTTAGGGTAGAAGATATCCCTGGTGTTACATAGAAACAGTTTTTTTAGAGTTATTTGTATAGTAATAATTTTGCAAACATTAAGTCTAGTTCCTCCTTAACTAATTTAAACTCTACTTTTTTGCACTAATACATAATGTGTAGTGGGTATTCGGATTTATTTGTGTTTGAATTAATATTAATGTTTGAAAATATTTGCAATTTTGTCCCTAACATTAAACAATTTGGTTACATAAATAAGTAATGTATGTGTTAGAATTTGTCAATACATTCAACCATATTTCAAGAACAAAATTTCTGCACTTCATATTAAAAAAACTATTTTCTTTACATGTTTAAAATAAATGATGACTTCTTAAATTATTTATATTTATACAGTTTATAAAATATATTTATATTGTTTATATTAATGATTACATATATAAGTTACACAATGTTTGTTTACGGAATTTACTAGATTTACTTTTGCTGTTCATATAATCAACAACTGAATTTATATGAATCTGTAAATTGCTTTTTTATACCAGACAATATTTGGAGTAGCTTATACCAACACAAATATTTCTATTAAATGTCAAATTTGTAACAAAGTAGAAATTGATAAATTTTTATTATTGAAAAGATTTTATACTGGTCTTAGAATAATATTGATATGGTGTATTTTCTTTGAAGATCAAAATTTTATCACAGCTGGACTGTGTTATATGTTGAAGTTTCATATGTATTTAAAAAAAAAATAACATCCTTGTGTTTGTGTTATCATTTATAATTATTTTCAGCAAACAATATTTGAGAGGGGGTATTTGGAGTCAGTCCACATAATATTTCATAAGTTTGTGGAGCCATCTTCTACATTTCTCAAGCATTTTTATATTGAAACTTCAAATGTGTCCTCATCATGAAGTTTCATCCTCAGTGAGTCTCACATTCCTGAGTTATTTGCCCTTGAGTGAGCATAGCTGACACAGCAAATGTATGGTATATATAACATCACAGGTTACTGAATGATCGTTTTGTAATATATCAGGTTAGAATGATTAGAATAAAATAACGGCAAGGCTTAAAACATGTTATCACGCTTGTGACAAATCTCTAAATAACTGTCTTGTTTGTATTTGTTGTGCGAATAAGGCTTATAATCAGCAATCATTTAAAAAAAAACATATTAAATTTTCACGAATGCATGTCAGACAAGCATATGTTTTGAAGTCAGTATTTTAGCATCAAATACATGGCAGCAAGTCAAAATTCCAGCAGCAACTGCATTGTAAGTCAATATCTAAGCAACAAATACATCTTAAGTCTATATATCAGCAACAAATGAATCTTAAGTCTATATATTACCAACAAATGCATCTTAAGTATATACATCGGCAACAAATACATCTTTAGTCTATACATCAGCAACAAATACATCTTTAGTCTATATATCAGAAACAAATGCATATAAAGTCTATACATCAGCATCAAATACATAGTTAGTATATATATATATATATAATATATCAGCAACAAATACATCTTAAGTCTATATATCAGCAACAAATATATCTTAAGTCTATATATCAGCAACATATGCATCTTAAGTCTATATATCAGCAACATATGCATCTTAAGTCTATATATCAGCAACAAATGCATCTTAAGTCTATATATTAGCAACAAGTGCATCTTAAGTCTATATATCAGCAACAAATACATCTTAAGTCTATATATCAGCAACAAATGCATCTTAAGTCTATATATTAGCAACAAGTACATCTTAAGTCTATATATCAGCAACAAATACATCTTAAGTCTATATATCAGCAACATATGCATCTTAAG
>VMBQ01015008.1:22940-54770 GCA_007657795.1 Dreissena rostriformis | reverse complement strand
TTGTTCCTTTAAAACAGCAGACGAACATCATATGAAAGAAGCGCTAATAAATTGAGTTGTTATACATGTTTCAACAAGCGCTTACCGAATAATCGCTGAAATGAAATTTCCGAAAAACTCGTGTTTCTATTTCTAGCCAAACGCGCGAGATATATAAATACTTCTGACCCGATCGAACTCGTGATATATTAAAATTATGTCACGTGACAGTTATATTCTACATTTTATGTCGCAGGTCTTGACATCCCGAAGCACGCCGAGCCTGCATATCCGGTGGAGGCTTACGGTCATGGACACGTCGAGAAACTACTGCAGATGCTGGACACTGCCGGTCCGTTCATTGTGACGCAAGGTATGCGTGCATGGTTGCTACCCCCCCCCCCTTCGAAGTATATGACTTTGAATATGTCTGATCGTCAGGTCGGTTAATTGTGACTCAATTTATATACGCGTGAATGTGTGATGCCAACCCTTATAACAAAACACTGGTGAACATTGCTCATCATATGTATGTCCATTAGTCCGAATGTCCGGGCTTACGAAACCATACTTAAGGGACACATTTTACGAACAATTGACGTTACCTTAGTAATTGAAGCATTCTTTTAAAGTTACCTTTTATGTCGCTTAAGTCATATAACTTTACTTATTATTTAGGCAAGTCATTTAAATATGCATTTGTTTGAATTCATTAGTGCCTCCTTTGGAATTTCAGTAAATCAGATTTTGTGTCAAGGCACTTTCTTCTGAAGCCTTAGGCATAAGGACTCAACTCTCAGTGCTATAGTAAGCCGCGGGCTGATGTAGAAGATGAGTCATATTAAGTTAGGTTATTGGATAAAGGATAAACTGTTCACTGACCGAACGATGAAACGACCACAAACATACACACATGCACGCACACCTTCATGAACACACATATATATATAATTGTTTCTGAATTTGTTCATGTGTGCATATATTAATGTTTCGATTTTTTATTCGTTACATATATAAGTATATGTATTCATTTTTCTTGATTCTTTTTTTAATACCACCACCGCTCAGACAACCATAGGGATCTTGAACATTTAAGGAGATGACCATATTGGTCATCGTAACTACGATTACATGAATAAATTTTTTGTTTTAATATAGGAATACAGCGAAAGCTAGAACTTTTCGGACTATTTTAAGGGTCTTGTTCACGTACTTACGAACACATTCTAGTTGTAACCATGAATATGCAAATCTATTAATTTTATAAATAACTTATTATCAATTTGATAGGAAACCTTGGTTTGGTGTTTTTTTTATAGTTGACGTTATAATGCCACTATTTTACAACACTTTTATTTTTCAGTCTATGAACGACAACAGAAAAATGGTACAAATGGTAAGTTATATAACATTTGCAAATAAAATGTACACATATTTATAATAAAAAAGAAAGATAATGTAAAAATACCGTTGGAAGCTTAACTTTTATTATTTTTGGGCCGTCTACGTTGGTCGATTTCTGTTTCGTATTATGAAATAATATTTTATGACTTAACGACTGACTATTCTGACTTCTAAATGTAATTGAACTCCTGTTTTTCGATAAACGTGCATTACTTAAGGAAAAAAAACATATCACAAAAATACGAAGCTTTTTTTACATAATGTATACTTCCGATCCTTAATTAGTTATCAAACTTATCGGGAAATGGAGTAACGAACGCTTTAATATATTACCGTTACCAAATGATGATTATTGATAAATGAATCAGTTTTTTAACGTTTGTTTAGTCATCCGTTTTATTTCGTTTGTTTAAACATAATGTTTTTATTCTTGAATGAATTAATGCCAATTATTTTGAAAATCACCATTTTACCAAACTGTGAACAAGTCCCTTTAAGCCATAGTAAGATAATTCGATAAACTGCCTGCAGGGTGTCCTTCTAAACCTTGAGCATTTTTTCAACACCATAATCAATAGTAAATAATTTGAAAAAATAGTAGCAGCCCGTCTATTGTCTGATTTCCAGGAAATGTCAATTACGGGTTCAACCAGATTAGCGACAATGGCCTTTATGAGACACCGGAAGTAAAGAGTGCGGTGCACAGGATTAAGCAGGCCGGGAACGGTCCTGTGGAGAGGATCCAGCGCTCCACTTCCGATTCGGACGCGTCTAACGTCCCTGTCGAATTAGGAGTCCAAGACTCCTAATGTAGTGGAATGCGGTGATACGTTTACTGGTCATCCGAAGATGGAACTTTGACGAAGCCTTTGTCTTTGTTGTGCCATTCAGCAGTCTGATACTGGTTTTAGGGTGATGATGTTGTCGTTGAACCTTCCAAACTTTGGGGCAAAACAGAACAAGTTTGTGAACTATACTGTTCAATGTCGTATGTTTTCTTCGTAATGCACTTTTATTTTCATTATGTACAGTACATGTTCATCTAAACCCCATTTAGATTCTTTAGTTGAAATTGTACTTACACTTTTATTTTAAATATGCAGTTTATAAACGATGTGTATGCACAATCCATAGGGTATCATATTTCCGTACGGTTATACATGTATTTCTTTATTTTCACTTCTGCTTGTCTTTATTTGTATTATTGAATGAGTAATAAAACGGATGAACGACTTCATGTGTTGTTTCACTAACTCCACTTCGTTGTGTGTTCTCATCGCAAAAATATAGCGTCACAGATAGAAATTGTGTCATAATTATGATTGTGCAGCTCAAGCCAAATTTAATTAAAGTCATGTTCGGATTGATAAGAATATTCGGATAAAATGATTATTCATTACGAGTGACTTATTAGAGGTAAAAGCAATGAGTGCAGTTAATGCTTCAAAGTAAATCCAGAAAGACCCATTGAATGATACATAAAATCTAATTTCTAAAAGTTAGTAAGCCTCCGCTTCTAAAAACCCTTCTAGTCAGTATAAGTCCCTGATGGTATAGTGATATTACCATGATGCTACTGGCAAACTAACTTGATGCTCACAGATAATATGTATTTTGAACCAATTAATCAGGGTAATATTAAAAAAGTAACTCCAGATTTTATTGCGTAAAACTACTTTCTAATTACACGCACTGACCTTGACCTTCTTACAATGTTTGCGTATTATGTTCGAGCATTGCCATTTGTATGCATGCTGAATAGTCATTGATAGTTATTGATCATGGCACATTCTATTCGCGATTAATTGTGTGTTTCTAATTAAGTCGTATTAAGTGTTCTCCCCAATGGCCTATTCTTGAATAACATAAACAAGTCTGGACACCTTTGGATTTTGCGTTTGAGCCAAAGTAATACTTGTCATGAAAGCTTTCAATCATACTTTAATGAATATTTTAATTAAAATAACTGGAGTGCACATATGTAATACTGACTCTTGAGAGCAAATGTTCGTGCCATCATTTTCAATAAATTTAGTAGTTTATTTGATTAGAAGTGGCACTATGAAATTTATCAAAACATACTGGTAAGGACGTTACATCATTGTTTTTTTATAATTAATGTTTTTAATAATAATGTTTGTTTGTTCAGTTGGCTTTTCCATTTTCAATAGTATTTCAGTCATGACACGGCGGTCATTTAAACACCTCACGCCTTTCCTGAGATAGCTGGTTTCCCAGTCCTAAGCGCACACACTTGTGGAAGTAACGGACAACTGCCCTTATTCAATCAGAGAAAGGGGGCGAGAATGGCCGTAGAAATGATTTTATTACCCATCGTCACAAAAGTTATGTGGCCTAGGCCCATATTCACCAACCCATTCTTAGACTTAAGAATAAAGAATGGACTGCGAACCAAGAACAATACGTCAAACATTTGAATATATACAGGGCTTCCACTGGTAATTATATCATTGAGAAAATGTTCTACGTGAAGAATGATGTAGATAGATGTGGTTAATTTCAAGTTTTAATAACAATTAAAGCAATTCTTGAAAATTACAATTTAAAGAATATTCTGTATTCTTTGACTAAAGTCGACGATTTGTTTGTTGAGGGTCTGGAATAGAGCCCCCGATCATCGGATAAGTAGTAAGTAGTCTGTCGCTCTAGCAACTGAGATGGCCGGTAAAGGATTAATGGTGTCTTAAGATACACGAGACTTGCCTTTTGAGGTTGAGCGTATTTTTTAATTCGAAGTTTCGTAGATTTAGACCTGCATACACGGAGTCACAAAAAAAGCATTTCTAGTAGAAATCAGGGAAATTAATAATACAGATTTAACACGTGTACCCAACATCAAACATCAACTGTGTTCTAATTTAACGAGATTTACAAGAAATCTATATGCAAGATATAATTCAAAATTAGATCACAGCGAAGTTCATTCTAAATAACTTTATTAGTAAATCGACGATGATTCAGAATATGCCATGAAAGATCCTGCACATGATTTGAATGAGTCTCTAACAGGAAATGAGCTTTATATGCCTGAAAACATCATATTACACAGCGTTTCATTCAAACCAAAGCGGGACGAATGTATACAAATTGTAAGAAAAGCAAACTCCGTATAATAGAAAAACCTTTTTGTTTGGAAAGGATAACATAATTATACTTCGTGTTGTTCAGTCTTTTCATACATAAGCTACATTACTAAAACTTGGATCTCCGCCTCTAAACAGTCGATGCAACGCTTTGAGCCATTAGAAACATTTTTCTTAACAAAAACGTCAATTAGCTCTTTTTTATTTTTTCACTTTTAAAGGAAATTTACACAAATGACAAACATAGAAGGCATAAAACATACACAGATATACCAAAAATAGATCAGTATGGGGTCGACGCATTTTAGAAATTTGGTACGTAATCTTGTTTACAGGCCCCAAAACCTCACACATTGCACATTGTTATTACTTAAACTTGTTCAGTATAACAAACAACAACAAATAAACTCAAAATATTGTTTTTAGTAATAAAAAAGAAAAACATTCAGATCACCGTTTGTGTATGTAAAATGATCAACATCAGAAAAATTTAATAACCAAGAACAACTTAATTCGTAGTTTACTTTTTTTCATTTAAATACGGAAGATGTCTCGGCTTGTATAAACAACCACCTTTCTCCCTACTGAGTATATAAGTTTGGCGCAGAGCATCAAATGAATATCAAGGCCTCTGCTCCACGTGTGTGTGTGTGTTTGTGTATATCGAAGTTTATGAGGTCCTTTCCGAGCCAGAGGCTACATTAGGTGAGGACGCGGAGTGTGTCCCAGCACTCCTACCTAATAACCTTACTAGACTCACGAAATGTGGGACGAGTTTTTGATTATAGCTGCAATTTCCAGTTGTTTCGTTATTACTGTTTACTGAAATATTTTTTTCAATTTTGGTGTTATCTTGTGTTGTGAGGGGAAGACGGTTAAATATTAGCCGCTCTTGGTAAAAGAGGCCGAATTATTGGTCAATGGCTTCAATGTCGATACCATTGTAGGAGAAAGAGATTTTGCGCGGTGCAGCCCTTAAGGATATCTTAAAGGTCTGCCCATAATAAGTTTCCGTCAATAGTCAATCAGCGCCGTTGGAGACTTAAAGCCCATCCGCCATCATGCAAAACCCAAGGACGGTACAGATGACGACGCGTTAATGTAAAGATCTACGAATGGACAAAATACTTGTCGCAAAACTACGAAAAACATAAAAAAAAGAATTACAATAAACAGTAATGAGTTTTCAAACAATGATTTTGCGAAAAACGCCCAAGACATATGACAAGGCAGACAACCAAATCACACAAAATAATTATAAATGCTTGCCCTAAGTCACTAGGAAAATATTTGTTATTTCTTATCATATGGTATAGAAGACGAAGTGAAGTTCTAAAATACGGAATTTACCAGTGGTAGATCATACGAGTTTGCTCAGTAAATATGTAACAAATATCCTATAACATGTATTTGCCTAAATTGTGAGTGAACGAGTGCCTGGGCGATTGCCTAGATTGCCGGACATTACTCCATAAAGACGTCTAAATATGAGCACAATTATCTTAAACTTAATTCATGTACGCAATGGAATTCAAGGTAATATTTTTGGAACCAACTTGACGGGTTGTTGGTTTGAACCGTTAGTAACAATGCTGTCTGTCATGTTATGAATGCGTTGAGTAAATTTGATAGTTTGGATTTTAAGTGAAAAGCCCATTGCCGAAATTTCGGAGTAAGCGAACATTTATTACAATGGCAATATTCTATTTCTGTGTGAAACACATCTAATTTAATGTTTCTTTCTGATATGTTCATCAAGACTTAATGTGCTGTTTATTTGAACACTAATGTCAGTTACCGATATTGACGAATGAAATCCTGTGTTCTGACAACTGACGTATAGTCTCAAATGCAATTACTTCGACTGTTTTTGAGCTGTTTATTTTAAAATTAAAGTGAGCCATCCTGTCACTCATTGAAGAAATCCTTCCACTTGGATATTTAACGCGACCTTGTGATAACTGTTATCAGCCATCAGATCCGCATGATGTTTTACACTTAAGTAAAACAGCAATGGTTACACAAACTGGATCCATGAAGGATCTATGGAGTGCCTAAACTGTCTCCAAAAAAGTGTAATTGAAAGCAACACTTATTGATCTTTTTCATGATATTGTATCTAATCCAATGGTGTCTCTTTAATTATAATATCATTATCAAGAATGGCCATTACTGTAACTTGATATTTACGAGCTGCATAACTTTTAGAATTGATGTTTGAACACCATGGTATTTTTGCTGTTTTAACACGATTGTATTTATGATATGCTCTTTCTTGATATGAAACTGGGTGATTTGGAATTTGTAAAATACCAGTGGATGATGTTGAAGTTCAAAAGGAAGACGTTCTTCAGAAATTGATTGATACATGCAATTTTTTAGTTCGCTTGCAAAACAAATGCCGGTCAAGAACTTATGAGATTACTTAAGGGAAAATATTGAAAAGTACTTTTGAATCTTGTTTGGCATTATATTAATCACACAGAATTTTGATTTCGATCGTAAAGTCAGTTTTGCAACATCATTTGATGAAATTAATTTTAAAAATGCTCTTTGAATGGTGTGTCTGGCATTCTGGGGGACGCATCGCAATTTACGTGATCTAGCTCATATTTAACAATTAGTTGTTTTCCCCCATGGAAACGGTTGCAAAAGGATGTCGTTTACAATGGGGAATTACACGCATTCGCCCCCTTGTTTCAATATATATTTCCGATCAACGGATTAGATAACATTTAATTGACCAAACTACTTAAAGTGAGACTGCACGATTTGCATATGTGTTAAATTGTAATATATTGATAAAAATATGTTACAATAACACAAAAAAAGGCAAGAAAAATTATACATTGAAGACGAATTTCATAAAATGCAGCAAAGACAAATTAGCGCCCCGAGCCGATTGTGACGAAGATATTTTTACATATTTTCCTACAATAACCGAAGCATTCGTCTTTTTATTAGGATCTGAGTTAGTGTTCGTGTGTCGTATAATAGATATCGTTGCAGGAAATTAAAATGATCCGTAAAACAAAATTTTGTCTATGTGTCGTATGAACGAATCTGCACTAAAACTAAATTTAGATTCACATCGTACATGCATGATAAAAATGCTGGCGAATTCGACTGTACAGACATTTTCGATTTCAGAATTAAATATCTGGCTTATTTCGCATTTTTCGACATATGTTCTTCTTAACTTTTATTTTAATTAATATTGAAATATATGTATAATAAGTTTTTTACACATTTTATATAAATTCATAAATATTTGACAAAATCGTGCAGTCTCACTTTAAACCAAACGTGGGTTAGTATTCGTGTTATGCATTTTGGCGTTCGTTTTATGACAGACCTCAATAGTGGCAATAACGTTTAATACGAATTTAATACGAATATGAAATTTTATATATATATAATAATGATTCATTTGTAAAAAAAAGGCTTCCTGTATTTAAAAAGGTGGCACTATTTTTGGATGCAAACAATTATTTTTTTGTGGATTTTTCGTGTTAACATTTTGAAGTGATGATTATAAGCACTTTCTTTAACCGTAGGTATCACTCTTTATACTTACCAAGCATGAATGGTCCAGAAAGTTGGTTGAAATGGTGGACAGTTAATGTATTAGTATGATTGAAATGTCTTTCGTTTGATCCATGTGTGTGTTTTTGTTGTTTGAATGTCATGCACAAGTTGTTTTTAAAAAAGGAAACGTCCAAAATAGGACATCAATTCTAAATAATATTTATTAACAAGCCATACAATGTGCGTGTAACGGTTAAGGAGTCACGCCTTAAGCCCCAGTCCCATATAAGCACGGTTGGACAAGGCAGTCATGGATCGTCCCGGATACCCCCTGGTCCAGATCCGGGACGATCCGTGGATTTTGGGGATGTTTTTAGCTTCGACGGTCTTCCAAAGATTATCACCCCGTGACAATAGGGCATCCACACGGACCAACCCGGCAGCAACACGCAATCAACACGGCGCCCACACGGACTGTCCCGGGCAGACACGGCAGAGCTGCGGACCAACACGGCAGAGACACGGAAAGCCACGTATAAATACGGACCAACACGGCATCTACACGGACCATGCCGGACTTAAACAACAACGAGACGGACTAAAACGGCAGCGATGCGGATCGAACACGATATGTCCCGGACATACAATAAATTGTATAAAAGCAGGCGTATTTTCGGTGATTCCATCATTCTGCAATCGGATCTCGAAATTGGAACCTCGTATTTCGTGTACATGGCTTAATCGTGAACATGCCAGCCAACATGAAACGTTCTGTCGAAATGGGCCTTCCAGTATCTAAAAGATTGTCACTAATCGTCCTGCCAGGACACTTCCAGCTTCTGAGCTAACGAAGACCAGAATATATTCCCATTGGTATCTTTGCTGACTTTGTGGTTTTGCTAGAAGAAAGCTCTGACACCCCATCTATGAACGGAATGTCGTTTCGCCATTTTCGTTATTCTCATCGAAAGAATCCCGAGCGCGTTTTCCACAATCCGTCGCCACCTTGAAATTCGGTAGTAGACGACTCTTCGGAATGTGACATGTATTTCTTAGAGAAAGGTTGCATGTGCATCTTCTTCAAGGCGAATCCTTCAGACGCAGAAATATTGAACGACATTGGGTTGTCGTCGTTCGGTTAAGGTTCATGGTTAGATTGGCACAACACTTCCTTGTCCATGGTTTCCTTCAGCTCACTGTTGTTGAACACTTGAAAATCACCGGCTGATCCATTACTGCCTACTTTCGCCCGAGAAAAATTGTAGTCGGCACCAACCAGGCATGCTTACCATTGTATTTGAAGTACAAGGAGCCACCACGCCGAGGGCACTGTTTGACGATGTGCTTCCCGTCCAAGCCACCCACACAGTTGTGCAGCAGCCATCGTTCGCCTAAGTGCTGTGCGAAGTTCTTCCACTCATCTAACGTTTCAAGAACAAAAATAAGTTCGTCATAAAATTCGCTTCACTTTAGCAATCGTGATACTGTTTTCAACCTGAGCCTTTTGCATTTGAAGCTGCCATCTTAAAAGCATCAGCATGTCCGCGTTCGTCATCTCATCGCCCATGTTGAATCGTCGGTAGCACAGAGAAAAGTGAATCGCTTTTCAAATTGCCCATATTTATTTGAACATCGGCCGCCGCCAGTGTTATGTTGTGTTACTCCCAGATACTACGTGTTTTCACCGTTTTGACACCGTGAAGATCCTTGTTCCTTCGAGAAAGTCCGTGTGACCGCCGTGTTTGCACCGTCTTCCTCCTTATTAGCTTCGTGCTGATCCGTGAGGATAGCGATACAATCAAACTGAACCGGCGTATTCCGTGTTACCACCGCGAGGGGTCCGGAGACAACGGTACAACTGCCGCCATGGTCCGTGGTGGTCCGGGGTCTGAAATGTGTTCCAGGACTGTCAAGGACGCACACGGACAAGCAAGGCATAAATAGGGCTGTCCACGGAACATATGCGGCAGTTACACTGACCATACCTGGTGCTGCTATGTTCCCGGAACGCCACGGATCAACACGGCACTTTTTAATTTCCCAAAACTGCCATGTTGGCCTCCCGGAACCCCAAGAACATATCGGACGTTCAAGGAACTACATATATCGACATGGAGCTACACGGCGGCTACACGGTTCACATGCCGGATCGTGCCGGATATGATCCGTGTTGATCCGGTGTCTATATGGGACTGGGGCTTTGCGTCGAAATATTATTCAATTTAAAGCGCTCTATATAGTTTAAGTATGGTTTTAATTTGTTTTCGCGTGTGATCAGGAGTGCGTATCAATACACGATCATGATGTTAATGAACCGTTCTTCACACTCTTATATTCAACCAAGCCGTTTTATGTTCTCATTTTCACTGTCAGTTAAATGGTTCACACTTGCGAATACAAACTCTGCATTGAAATTAAAAATTTGAAAAATGATTCATCATTCAAATGTTTGCGGATTTTGAGTTTCCTTAAAAAAACTATATATCTGTTATGAAATGCGCTCGTAAATGGAAAAAAAAACAACATTTTACACATGACGCACGTTTCGAAATGAATAACCTCGGATGAACAACCTTGTATCACTGCCAAACAAATATTTGTGATCAAACGTTTTAATTTAGGCAGAAGCCGTCTCTTCTAAATGAGTCTATTAAAATATTGACGTGATTAAACGAATTGAAACTCATGTAGATTAATTATATTTAATCGTCATTTAATAATGATATTGATATTTTTTAGTTTCAAAGCGGAATGTGTCTTGCTGATCAATATAGGGCTTCATTCGTTTCAAATAGAGTTTTTATGAAAATAAGTTTAAATATCAAACTAGTTATGGACCTTAACGTTAAATTACCAAAATAGAAAGCGAATCATTCGGAATGTATTGCACGAGTTCGCAAACTACATATACGAAAAACGGACAATTTTCCCACTACAGTGTATTTATGTCATCTCTCTTACATATTAAAGTCGCAAAAATCATGTATTTGTTCATCATTTGTATAAAGATATTATCTTTTGCAAAAATAGAGGACATCTATTGGATGTTGTTGTAACACCGTGATATATTTTATCATTAAAGTTAACAAATAATACTTTCACGAGCGCTTGCGAAATTGAATATACGTTAATTGTCTCCCGTAAAAACTTTAAAACGATTAAACAATCCTCGACCCCTACATTCAACATTCCAAGGCGGCCATAACGCTTTTAATCGTCTGTTTGTGTTGTGCAAGGTGTGTCGTTAGCCTATGATCTAAAGGTCATTGGTCACTAACTATTATTAACTTTAAGATACATCACCCATCGTTGTTTATCCAGATGCCGTTGTTTATAGTTAATTTAAGAATAATTAAGATGATAACAATTGTTCATAAAATATACTAATGCTCCTCAACTTCTAACATGTTATTTTTGAAAAAGGCTCGAATGTTTTAAATGGTTAATATATTGTTCTTTTTTGTCTAATCCTTTATTGATATGCCCAGCCCCCCCCCCCNAAACTATGAACACAATAAGTTGCAACTTATAGCAGACCAAAAAAGTACGTATGGAACAAACAAACAAAGGGCATTAAAAGCTTGATTTTCTCTTTTGACAGGCCGACATGTGGAAGGATAAACAGGTTATTGTTTTTATTTATATAAATTCACCTCATTGATATCTATACACCCATGAATTTCATGTTAAAATCACACAGCATACCAAACAAGAATGTATGCAACAAAGGCAAATACCAATGTAGTCTGATTTTGAAGACAAAGGAATCAACGAGTAAACAACGATTCATAAACCAGATAATTTCATTTAATGAAGACAGATATAAACTTACACCTTTGATTAATTTACATTTAAATGGAGATTGCATTTTAATAATAACTATTTATAATTACATTTTTCTATCAACTTCTTCAGACGACATCATTTTATGTTAAACAAAAACCATGTATGCAATACTAATAACATGTTGTATTTGATAATTCATGTAAGTCAAGTCACGTTACACTCTTGTACTCTAGTATTTAAATGCCATGTCAATATTTAATTTTAAGGACGATTGTCTTTTGAAACCGTTTCTAAAATTATTTCAGCTCTGACCCAGACCTAACTGGTGGTGAAATAGCCGGTATCGTGGCGGGTACTGTTGGCGCTGTTTCAGCGTTGTTTGCTTCAATTTTTGGATTCATAGAATTATACAAAAAAGCCATCAATCGCAAGTTGTACAACCAAACGGACAAGTAAACGGACAAACACACGGAATGAATGGCAAATCTTTCGGTTGCTGTTGTTTCACCATTCACATAATAAATGAGACCACATTGAAAGAGTTACCACCTGGTTGTCTTAACCAAATATACTTGTATCTTGATGCGAGAAAGGTATTCTTCCGCAAGCCAGAAAAACTAGGAACAGTGACGAATGATTTGACGCACGGGGAAGAATCTGATATAATTTGCTGATTTAAATGTTCACATATTAAATCATTTTTTTTAGGCAATACGTAAAAACAACATAAATCAACTATATCAAATACACGGAGATACATTCCAAATACAAAATGTATCATATGTCTGACATGGATAAAAGAAAACACTGGAGCCATGGTGCAGTAATTTGCTCTCTAATCACGTATTTCAACATAACATAATTTGATACAATTTAGTTAGTTCTGTTGGTTGAATTATACATTCCAAATATAAAGAAATTCGAAACTTTAATACGATAATGCATTATTACTAACTTTAACAATATAATCATTTAATGTTATAATTGTTTGTTTTGTGTCTTTGGTAACTCAAGTTGTCACGTATGCATTTGTTTGCAAAAAAAATTGTATTTGTATTTCTGTTTACTTCAATAAATGTTGTTTCTATTCGTATGTTTACCGGCCTCGTAAAACATGACTACTGCTATGCCAAAATGCCCATATTATAAATGTTCACCTCTGTATTGTGGGTTAAACGATTTACGAAATAGCCAGTCAATTAAAGAAATAGTAAATGGAACTGTTCTCATATTGGTTAATTTGTAATTGCTAGTTTGTGTATGTATTTATTTTTACCTTGCAGTCAAGGATAACCCATGAAAGTGCAAGCACTTATTTCCAATGGGGTCCTTTGGTTTTGCTGAAGAGACAGAGGGTATAAGAGACAGTTTTTGAGATACAAGGAATCCGGGTGCGATACCCTAGCTCTTTGCGAATAGATCTCTTGGTTCTTTTACGTGCTCAGTGTATAGCACCGATACACGCGAGAATTATCTGGGTTTCATACCAGTACATCTCTAGTTGGGTGGAAAACACTTAAAGCATTTCTGAAATTTCGAGTGCCCCGGCCAGGGATTGAACCCACGACCGCTGGAATGGTAGACCAGTGTTTTACCGACCACCCATATGTGTGACATATGGTCCACAAAGAAATATGTGATTACCTGTTCAATTGTAATTGAAAGTTAATATTTGTATGGTTTCATTGTGTGGAATTTGAGTTTTTTTATGTTAATGAGTGTCTATAAATTATTCAATGTAAGTTCAAAGTATAATGGAAAGATTCGAAATAAAATTCTTAGAGACATTAAAATGATTTTTCTTTCAAAATACTGATGAAATCAATTTATAAACTATATTATGCGTTCAATGTGTAATAGAGCTTACATGTACTTATCTGACAGCTTAAGTACACGTTTAGCAGCGCGCATAAGAGGACACACTTTTCCATGTGACGCCTTTGTTTTGATTAGTTATTTGCTTCGCTCGATATTCGAATACAAAAAGGACGGACGGGCACGTCCAAACGTATACAATTCTTCACAATGGTTAATTGCCCCATGCATGTTGGCATGATGAACAGGGGATTTAAATTTGGTGTGACATAAGCGGATTTTTTTCACTTAGGATTCCAAAATAATTATTTTTAAGTTATGCGTAATGTGTATTGTTCTTCTTCATCGTATCTGTAATTTTATATTGACATAGTGGCATAATGACAATTTGAAAGAATTTATTTTCCAAACGAAAACTAAACTTAGCGGAAACAAAGACAATAACTTTTAAGTAGTATAAACATTTTATGAATATAGAGCTATCGAAATGGCAAATCGTTTCAAAAAGATCCGTTGTAAAAGAAGCTTCCTTCGAGAATTGTACACGAAAATCAATTAGTCAATTATTTTGGTTATTATTCCAACATAGTCGAACATCAGCTCGTAGAGCTTGTGCAACACACGTGTCCAAACATGAATGTCATCTTTCATATCGGATGTTTGCCTTTCCAACAAAATCAACGAATCCGAAAATTATTTATATGTATTTGACGTTGACATGTTCGAATGTGGAATTAGTTAATATTCCACCGGCTTTCACGATTTAATATGGGATCCCACTGAGTAAAATGTGTCAGTCTGTTATGAGAACAATAAGTTCAAGATTAAATTTGGCTATAGCGAACTTATTTTTGGTACAGTTCATTTGTGGTTAACTGTTCATTGATTTTTAAATTCGTAGGAAATTTCTAGGAGAAATTTATTTTATACATATATTTTTTCCAATACTGATGAAATCCGTTGACACATTGTAAAAGCAGTTGCGTTAGACGTGTGATTGAGAGTGTACGTAATTATCTGACAGGATTTGTACATTTTAAGAATCGTTCATAAGATTCCAAACTTTTGCGTGTGACGCTTGTATTATGATTCTTAGTTGGCTTCGCTCAGTATGCGAATAAACAGTCGGAGGGACGGATGATGGTAGGCAAATAGGCACATCAAAACGTATACATTTCGGATTAGCGGTTAATTGTCCTGTGTCTACTGGCACCATGACTTTAAAAAAGGTGTGACCGCATCGGGTTTTTTTAATTAAAATTCTATTATTATGATATTGAAAAATAGTTATTTCGGTACTTCTTTGTATCGGTATTTTACATTGACATATTGACATAATGACAATTTTAAAGAGTTTCCTATTCAAAAAGAAAACTG
This sequence comes from Dreissena rostriformis, assembly GCA_007657795.1. NCBI lineage: Eukaryota > Metazoa > Mollusca > Bivalvia > Myida > Dreissenidae > Dreissena > Dreissena rostriformis. Next base: position 39,777 of record VMBQ01015008.1, on the reverse strand, counting down.
CTCTTCATAATAAGATACATTCTTAAAATTAGTACACATATTGCATGAATATACATCGAATAAATGGAATGGAAAACATTTTCAAAACGAACTGATAGTGAATGTTGATTGAGAGTTATAAAATATTCCTTATATCATTATGAAGCATGCAGACACAGTGATGCGGTTTCATCCAAACGTTTTTATGTACAGAACAACAATCAAATTGCGCAAGCAAAATACTACGACACCGTAAACGCGAAAGCTCGCAGATGAAAACGCGATTTTACACAGATAAAAACGCGATTCTTTGACTGTAAGATAATGATGATGCGAGATCTATCATTGTATCGTGCTCTCGTTCTATCGTGTTATTTGTTTTTCATTATCTTCATATCGCACAATGATCATCACCTCACTGTTGCATGATCATAATTGTATTGTCGCGTTATCATCATAAAATGGTCGCATTATTAGCATTGTACCGTCGCGTTATTATTTTCTATATAAATTAAGCATTTCTGGGTCGAGTACTGTTTTCTACAAACCCATTAATATAGGTAATGGTCCTTACAAAACATCAAAATAAAGCCCTGAAAAATTAAGCGAATAAGCCATTGCGAATGAAAGCGCTGAAAATGACAAAATCATATGCAACATATACAATCGCTCGGTGTTCATTCGTATCGCCCCCCCCCCCTCTTTGGCATAATAGCGATATTTGTGCGAATGGTTACAAATGTCATGCCCAATGTAAACAGCAGGATTTTCAATTTGTAGCATGTGAATTATTTGACAAAATTCTCCTCTACATATAATCTCCTCGCCTGTAATCCAAGCCATTTTTAAAATGCATCAATTGTGTAAAATACAATGGTCTGTATACACAATAATTGTTTTGTCAAGAAGACACATATGTTTAAAAAATAAGAAAGTGAAACAATATGTTAGTAGTTTGTGTTTTTAAGAAGACTGAATACACATATGACGATTAAGTTTCTTGTACTCTTCACGTCCTCTCAATTTCCTCTTACCAATGGATAATGTTTTAATTAAATACCTTTAATTCAAAAGGAGTCATGTTCCGAGAAAGAAAATGTACTTATTGGCTATAACTATGTAAATCCTGAAGAGATTTATGGTTTTTGCATCCCAAAGAAAGAGTTTTCGTTGAATTCCATTAATACTTCCTGATTTGTTTTCGCACAAGAAGTGGGTCGGATAGACGGACGGAAGGACGGACAATCCGAAAAATATACATACTACAATAGTATACGAAACAAATATAATTACATGTACAATACAAAAAAAAACATAAGCCTTTTATAAAGGGTTTGCAATTGTGACCTGTATTTTTTCTGTAATCGTTAAACTGATTTCTTGGCTCTGAAAAATAATCCGAAAGAACGCCTTTTATCTCTTATGTCTTTTGTCTTCCGAAAATTAGTTTCATATGAAACTAAAACTACGTGTATTCTTAATTTGTGTTTGGGGATTTTAAAAAGGATACTGATATGGTAAAGACGTTACATGTTATGCATTTAAGTCTTACAAGAAACAATTATCTATTTAAAACCGCTGTTTGTTTAACTATTTCAACATGAATAATACCATTCAAAAAGGTAATACTGTCGGTACAAATGCAAAGCAGAATCGAAATAATTGATCGTTACGCGTTGATATTATGATTAATAATTTATTTTGTTACAGGCGATTGAAGTTCTGTATAAACACATGCACAAAGGCCTATAGAAGCGGTGGCTACTATCAAATCTTTTTTTAACGTAAACAAGCCCTCTTGAACGTACGTAATGACTTAAATAGAGAAACGTTGGCATACTGAAGATTCGAGAAAAACATTATATTCGTCTTGGCAAGCTATTCGCCAGCTTCAGATTTTGACCTCTATGTATTACAAAGGCGTCTTATATACATATTTGTATGCTCGGCCATGAAACTGAATTTTTATGAGTTGAATTTCTCAAATATGTAGAACCGAGATAGACTCCATTCTGCAAGCACGCCTTTTGTGAAAAAATAATTACAAGCAGACATTAAATCAATTGCATGCCATACACAAGCGTCATACTTTCGCTTCTTATGTGGTAAAAAAATCAGAGATAGTTGACGAGAGTAAGATACTTCATTTCGTGTTGCCCTTTTTTCAAAGTTTTTATGAAAAAAAACAGCATGATGTGTCAAATTATTTTTATGCGAGGATGAAAAATATATGTAGAAGTATAAAAGACTCTTTTGCACTTAAAATATTGCACATTTGTGCTTCTGTATTAAACACGTTCATTATTGAACAAAAAAATAGCATTCATTTATATAATAAACAAGACATTCGTTTATAAAGCAAGCTAGTTGATATTGTTGAAAGTACAATGTCTTACTGTATTGGTACGAGTTCAAAAATAAATTTATAGTTTGAGTGTTGATTGTGAAAGCCACTAACAAAGAATATAAATCGAATCGCAATGATAGGATACTGTAAGGACATATATATATAGTTGTGATTTGCTCGTGTCTCCTTTGTGCCTTGTATCTTTTTGTCCTCGTTCTTGACCAATGATTTTATAAACAATACGTGGATATTCATGACCGCCAGTGTGCAATCGACGTGTTTACCTGTTTATACCTATTCATAATCACAATAACTATTATCGGATTACAGTTACTTCGTCGTTTACAATGTCAGCCAACAAACTGGGTGAAAACAATAAACCCAATAACAAAAAGAGGACCAAGAACAATGCGTCTCCTGGATCTAAAAGTGTTCAGCCTGACAAAGGCAGCCGCGCTTCTTATCAGTCATCTACGCAACTACTAAGTGCCATCTACACCGGTGTATCAAGCAGTCGGCCCTTATTTTCCACCACATTTACAATACGTTTTCAAACAACATCAGAAATGGCACTGTACCAGGTTTTGGAGTTGCCTCTCCTCTTCCACAATGCACTTCTGGTTCGATAGTCAACTCACCTCGTTTGACCGCCAATGACAGTAATTGTCAGACTATTTAACATAAACTAGAGTCTTTTGAATGCAAATCGATGAAACTGAATCAATTTGAAAGCATTATGAAAAAGAAATTCTCTAAACTAGACATTAAATTGAATGATAATGAAACTAGTTGACAGTTTGATAGTGAGGAATGTCACGATTTACAGGTAAAACTGTCTGAACTCCAGTGCAAGCTATCAATCGACCTTGACCAGATGACCACACTTAAAACTGAATTTTTTTTTATGAAAACGAGCTTCCAATACCAAATGCCCGCAGTGCAATTAAAATAGAAAGAGTGCTTCGTATCGGCAATTATGATCGAGGTTCGTGCCGCCCAATTGCAGCCAATTTTGTTACAAAATAAACAGAAAATGTTGGACAATCCCCGTGCGTCTAAAAAAAGCATCAGTTATTAATTCCCACTGCGACCCAGGAGCGTAGCAAAGGTCTCATTCCATACCCGACAAAGGCTTGTGCATCATTGGTGTACGATTTACTCCACATTGATGATGCAACATTCACAATGGATAAACTCCCCCAGGCCCAGCACCCGAACTACCGCCAAGACGCTCCGAGACCCAGCATCACAGTGCAAGAAAAGCAAACGAGTAACAGAGCGCCGCGCCGACCACAAGTCCCGAGCTAGGATCAGCACCGGAAGCCGCTAAAATTTCTGTTTGGAACTTTTAAGGTTTTTGCTCTTAACTATCTGACCGTGACTTTTCATGCTACATAAATGACTTTGACTTTGTTCTTCTCCGTAAATCATGGCATTCCTCTGGTGGAAATATAACATTAAAAAGGTATGAACACTTCGAATGTGCCAGGCCTTAATTTTACAAAATGCTAAACGTAATAGTGGTGGTCTTTTTGTTTGCTATAAAAAAAAATCAGCTAACGTCGAATTGAAAGAAAATCATGCATTTGGTTAAGTATGTATAAAACTACATAAAACATTTTTGGTTGTAATAATGATGTATATTTGTTACACAGTTACATCCCACCAGATGTTTAGTCTCTTTAGTTTACAGGTTTAACGATTTGAATTTGGCTTTTTAAACTTTATTACTCAACGCATATCGTATTATAAAACGATAGTTGATGTAGTCTCATAGGCGATTTAAACTCGCGCATTGGCGAACAGATTGATTTATTGGAAAATACTAATTTGAACCGTTATGTAAACATGTCCGCCGATGATGTTAAGTATAATGATCTACCGATTCACAAATAACATGATTTTTTTACAAACCGGTTTGGGAATAGATTGTTTAGGCATGCAAAGAAAACAGTGTATGTATTCTTAACGGGCACCTTGAGCCAGGATTGTGCACTTATTATAGTTGACACGGAAATAATGTTGGAGCGAGTGTTGTTGACTATGCTATCTCTAACTTAAGAAATGTCGCCGGACGCGACTATGTCAAGGTCCGTGTATATAAATAATTGGCAGGAACACTGCAATTCACACGTCACGTTTCAACTTATATTTTGCCACCGTTTTATACAATGCCACCGACGACGCCGACGACGCCGACGAGTACACAGACTACGTCGACAATACCGTCCCCGACGATTATGGCAACGATGACAAATGCGAAGATGATAATACGTAAATGACGTTCACAAATACATCCTATGTGACGATGTTAATATCAATGTGACGATTACGAAGTGACGCTTCTTAAGTGACGGTTATCTGTAACTAACAATACAAATGTAAAGTATAATAAACAAACGACAATGTTGCATGCAGGATCTTAATAGATGTGCGTAAAAATAACATGTGATAAATTGAAATCACGTAACATTGATTCCAACTAAAAAAAATAACACATAATTGAAATGAAAACTAAATTCCATTCTCAGATGACTGTGTAGTTTTCATATCCTCTTACTACAGAGTTAATTAATGAGACTTTAATACTCACTCAAATAAATGTATCAATTGATTTATCAAAGAAGCACTTTTAGAAAATATGCAAAGATATTAATACAAAAATAGCTAATGAAAAACAAAATCAACTTACTGTACAATGCCTTCTCACATCCCCAAAATTTATATTTAGATTATCTGAAACCACGACTTACTTGTTTCAGAGCCTTAATGTGTTTGGGGGCTTTGGGCGTCGTTCCTTTCAAACGTAAGATAATTCTTATTAAAACCATGAAAATGACATCATTTTTTACCAATCGAATTCTGGTATAAGCCCCAGCATCATGTTTTAAATATACCCGTTACCAAATCTGTAGACTTCCGGGAACGCCATCACCATATTCGGAGACTGCTAGTACATCATAGAATGATATGATATACTTGTTTCCCCATGAATTACTCAAAGGATGGCTAATTGTTAGATGTGATATTACAATCTGATATAGCCTCCCTGGCTTATCGAGCAGGGATTCTTAACACAAAGGATCGGGACCAACTCTGCCAACATCCTAAGTCTAGAAACCCCGTTAAATCAACATTCTGCTGGTTTGAAACAATGGTGCTAGTTTGCAACACCGCCACCCAATGAACCTTCTACAGCAGTTCATTCAAATACTAAAATTAACTTCAGACTAGGCTCGAACTCGAAACCCATAACCAAACTCGTAACATATATGAATACATGTATATTCCTCTATATCAGTCAACTAGACTACAGATACAAGATTAAGATCCTACTACATTACTTAATGATACAAACTATTAACAATCTGCTATACCGTATGCAGTTTATTGCATATTACTTATTCTAAGCAACGTTTTGCTCTAACAAACACAATTGTGTAATCGGGCGAACCTTTTTCTTGCCATTTACTCTAACTCTGCATGACCGAACAAGGCCGTCTCGTCCCTAACTAACCTCTACTACAAGTCCTAAAGGCAAATGACCACGAGTCGAAGTCTCTTCGCATACGCGAACAAGGTCATTTACTTCCATATTTCTTCGACTGTTATGCCATTTCTGGCGTTCCTGTAAATTTGAGAGTTACTCCTTGAGCCATCGTCTCCAGAAAATGTTCGCCAGGTACTGAACCTGTCTCCACCACCGCCGACTATAGTTATCTCCCTTCTCAAACACTCCTGGAGGGAAACACCTATTCGGACGAAGTAGCAAAAGTTTGTTCGGCGACAGCGGTTCTGAATCGAGGGGATCATCACTAACCTGTGTAATCGGTCGGTCATTTAAAATATTTTCTAGTTCCGTGCAGAGGGTTGAAAGATCCTCGTCGCCCAGCAGTTGTTCGCGTTCTACGGATTTCAATGCGTTTTTGAAAGAGCGTACCAACCTCTCCCAAACTCCACCCATGTGGCTTGCTCTGGAGGGTTGAAGTGCCAAGCAATTCCCCTCTGTTGCAAATGCCTCGAAATTCGGCTCTGATTCCATTCATGCATGGACTCACGTAGCTCCTTTTCTCCACCTGTTAGATTTGTGCCATTGTCACTGTAAACCTTTTCTTGGTGGCCTCGACGACTTACAAATCGCTGTATTGCGCATATGAACGAATCATTATTAAGACTGTGCGCTATCGCTATGTGTACGGCTCTCGTACACAGAAGAAAATCTCATATGGAAATAATCCCCTAGACGCTATGTCAGTGGGATTCATTTCAGTTGGAACATGCCTCCAGTCATTTGGCGCAGTTACATCATGGATCACTGATATTTTCTTCGCTACGAACGTCTTTAAACGTCGAGACCCATTTCTAATGTATCCTAAAACTATCATTGAGTATGTTAACAATAATTGCCATCAACCTTTAAATCCAATTCTTGCGACACCAACTGATACAACTTAACAGCTACGACTGCTGCGGCTAGCTCCAATATTGTAATCGACATTGCTATAATGGGTGCCAGCCTAGACTTACCCATTACAAGATTGCATTTGCAGCTTCCGTTTGCATCGTATATCTTAATATATACGGCTGCTCCTTACGCTTGCTCTGAATCGTCACAGGACATATATAATTCTACCTTTGCCGAAGAGTCATCTACTCCTTTAGACTGAAAACATCTATCAATACTTACCTGTGACAATGCAGGTAAACATTCTAGCCACTGGGTCCACTTTTCAATGTCCGTGGACGACATCTTCTCATCCCACTGCAGCTTTTGTCGGCAAGCATTCTGCAAAGCCATCTTTAGGATGAGAGTAACAGTTGACACAAGTCCAAGTAGGGTCATACAATGAACTAGCTACTGAAAGTATGCCACGATACGTGTGGCATTTGTCCGGAAGTTCTACATCAAATATAAACTCATCCTTTTCTACATACCACTGCAACCCAAGAGCACGCTCAAACTGTTAGTCGTTTGTCGTTGGTGCACTTGTATGCCCTTGTAGATTCCGGAAATGTGTCTGAGACTTCTTGATTGTTAGAAATCCACTTTGTTAACTTATACCCACCTTTGGAAAGTATGTCACAAAGTTCTAACGACAACTCAATTCCCGTCTTTGCATTATGAATGGACTTTAATAGGTCATCTTCGTAGAAATTTTGTTCTACTGTACTTACCGTTTCCTGACTGAATTGTGATGCGTTCTCTTTAGCAGTGTATCTCAGACTGTACGCAGTACATCTCGGCGATGACGTCGCTCCGAACAGGTGAACCGTCATACAGTATTCAGTCGGCGGTTTGTCCATATTACCATCTGGCCATCAAAGAAATCTTAATGCATCCATGTCCTTGTCACTGACCTTTACCTGATGGAACATGGCCTCAATGTCGGCAACTTGGGCCACTGGTTGCTCCCGGAACCTAATAAGCACGCCTACCAGACTGTTCACTAAATCGGGCCCCTGTAGCAGGATATCGTTCAGATTTGTTCCCCGGTACTTCGCGGCACAGTCAAAAACTATTCTTGTCTTTCCAGGGTAATTCGGCGTACTTACCGGATGATGGGGTAGGTGCAATACCCTTCTGGACGTATACTCACGGCCGCCCTCAACAGGCTTTGCGTACCCCTTCTCGATATAGGCCCCCATGGTCTCTCTGTACAGAGCATTCAAATTCGAATCGTCAGAGAGCTTGCGTCTCAAATATTCTAGGCGTTGGACGGCTAAGGTTTATTATTGGGCAAACTTACCTGCGCATCACGCCAAGGTAGTCCTAGCTTGTTATGTTATCCGTCCTTTCTTTAGAGTTCTGCATCATGGACAGTGCCCGGCGATCTTCCTTAGACATACCTACCTGATTGTCTAATCTACAGTCAGGGAAATCGGCATTCCAAAGTTTTTCAACCTCACTGTGTACAGACGACATGTGTTGAAAGTTCACACTACGGGTAGAGGACGAGGTTTTCCCTGTAGGGCCAAATAATTCTCCAACCTAGGATTGACCGTATTGCGTACGGCTCGCCCCTGTTACTTCTCCTCTCTTCCTCTACCCAGAAAGCCTCTGAAGTATCACTCCCTATAAGTAACTCTACCTCTGATGTATTTACCTTTGGCATTCGTATACCCCTCAAATGTTCCCATTTATCTATTTCCGCTCCAGTTGGGACAGGCTGAGAAATATCGGTAGATGTTTAACAGACCATATACTATTGCCGTCGATACTTTCACGACCATATAGGGAACTCACCTTTAAGTTCGGCTGCATGCTAGATTTGCGCTGTGTGGACTGATTAACTGTTGTAATGGTGAAATCACGCACAGTACCCTTGGCATTTAATTTTCTTACCAAACTATCACTATACAGCGTGATATCGCTGCCTTCATCTAGCAAGGCGTATGTTTCCGTCTGTCTGGAACCATATTGCACAACAACATGGACAATTCTTAAACTAACCTTTATGGCATCGGATTTTGAGCAACAATTGCTATGTACCACGCTATCAGCACGTTTACCTGCAGTAACAACCGATCTATGTAACAAAGTATGATGTTTCTGTCTACATCCATTTTCCTTGCAACAACTACTCTTTTTTACAGAACTTAGCATAATGCTTGAAATTTAGACTATTGTCACACATTCGGTTCTTTCTAACAACATCTATTCTTGCATTAAAATCGAGTCCCTTGAATTTCTCACAGTTAATCAGACATGGTGTTCCCCACAGGAAACACAGGCAACATGACTAATTGACCTGTAATGCCCTTCGCCCGGGTCATTACGCCTGCTTGACCTGACATTATCATCAGCTTATGTAGTAGAAAGAGTTACAAATTTGTCAAAGGTTGACCCCTGATGCCCCGAAACTTTCTGCTTAGAATTACCTGGTTTATATTCATGTACAATGTCTTGCCCAGACATTGTACTTGCAGCAACCGCTCTCTGTTGAATAAATGCAAGTAGATCTTGAAATGCGGGCTCGGATCCCTGTTCAATTAGTCTGCTAACTTGATCAGCCCATTTAGCCCGAATATGCATCGGAAGTCTTCTTACAATTTTCCTGAGATTTTCTGTATTGTTTATGTCCGATATGTAGCCCAATTGAGACAATGTAATCTGACATTTTTCAAGATCTAGCGAAAAATTCATTAAACCCTGAACATCATTTGATTTAATTTGGTTGCCATTTATCACCCTTTCGATGTGAGATTTTGCAACTAAATGCGGCTTACCATAGCGACTTGATAAAATTTGCTTAGCCCGTACATACCCTTCTTCTTGAGGCAAACCTACACAGTTTTCAATACTACTTCGAGCGTCACCAGTACAAAACTGAATTTAATAGCTTAACCGTAGGCGATTGCCCTGCACTCTACTCTCAAATTTTCGTTTTGAAGTTCCGAATGAATTTACAATAGTCCACAGGATTGCCACTTAATGTAAGTATTTCCGGTCTTGGTAAGTTCATGCACTTTTGAACACTCATATCCCTAAGTCCCTTGTACAAATCCGCCTGCCGATCCACTTGTTCCGCGCGTAGTCCTCTGATGTAATCGGACACCTTGTCTTCTGACGATTGGGCGCCTACTTACAACTCATGAATGGCCTTGTTCGATCCCCGTTCCCCACTATTTCCGGAGAGCTGGCTAACGGAATCGGAACAGATTTTCGATCTAGCCAGTCGGTCCTCTATGGCTTGGATTTCTATCTGTTGTTGCAGTTCTGTTTCTTCACGTCGTAGTTCAAGGCGACGTCGCTCCAACTGCTGACGCCGCTTTGCTTGCTCAAGTTCCAGTTCCAAAAGTTGGCGCCTCCGAATTGCTGACGATGCGGTCGTCTGACTGCTTCTTCCGCTGGCATTTGAAGGTGTAACCTTTGTCGCTAGCCACTCTTGCACACGTGCTACAAGTTCTAGATAGTCAATTTTGGTCCTGTCAAATAAGTTACCCAGCGCCAAACGTTCTTCGGTCCGGAACATGTCTATATCCGCATATTCACGTTCAAAATCTCTCTAGCTTTTCGATAGATCCAACTGAAGATCCGTCACCTTTTCGACAGGAGAATTCTCGGATAACAGTATGTCCATAGCCTTTGACATTCTCGCAAGACCGGACGAATATCCTTTCATTTTCGACCTTTTCGCGACGATGCTGTCTTCATCCATCTTTACAGTCGTAACAGAAACGTACAATAATTCCGAATACTTCCCACACGTTTACAATGACTGCCCAACAGGTGTACACTAACTTGCAGTCTTCACAGAAAATAACTGTAGGAAATGTCGCCGGACCCGACTAAGTCAAGGTCCGTGTAAGTAAATATTTGGGAGGAACATTGTAATTCACACTTCACGTTTCAACTTTTATTTCATCCACATAAACAATGCCGCCGACGACGCCGACGAGTACACAGACTACGTCGACAATACCATCCCCGACGGTTATGGCAACGACGACAAGTGCGAAGATGATAAAACGTAAATGACGTTCACAAATACATCCTGTGTGACGATGTTAATACCAATGTGACGATTACGAAGTGACGTTTCTTAAGTGACGGTTATCTGTAATAAACAATAATGATGTAAAGTATAATAAACAAGCGACAATGTTGCATGCAGGATCTTAATACATGTGAGTACAAAAAACATGTGATAAATTGAAATCACGTAACATTGATTCCAACTGATACAAATAACACATAATTGAAATGAAAACTAAATTCCATTCTCAGATGACTGTGTAGTTTTCCTATCCTCTTACTACAGAGTTAATAATGAGACTTTAGTATTCACTCAAATAAATGTATCAATTGATTTATCAAAGAAGCACTTTTAGACAAGATGAACAAATATTAATACAAAAATAGCTAATGAAAAACATAATAAACTTACTGTACAATGCCTTCTTACATCCCCCAAATTTTTATTTCGATTATCTGAGACCACGACTCACTTGTTTCAGAGCCATAATGTGTCTGAGGGCTTTGGGCGTCGTTCCCATCAAACGTAAAATAATTCTAAATAAAACCATGTAAATGACATCATTTTTGACCAATCGAATTCTGGTATTAGCCCCCAGCATCATGTTCTAAATATACCCGTTACCAAATCTGGAGACTTCCGGGAACGCCATCACCATATTCGGAGACTGCTAGTACATCATATAATGATATGAAACACTTGTTTCCCCGTGAATACCTCAAAGGATGGCTAATTGTTAGATGTGACATTACAATCTGATATACGAGCTTCCCTCCCTGACTTATCGAGCAGGGATTCTTAACACAAAGGATCGGGACCAACCCTGCCAACATTCTTAGTCCAGAAACCCCGTTAAATCAACATTCTGCTTGTTTTAAACAATGGTGCTAGTCTGCAACACTAACTATAAATTGTATGACAAAGGGTGTAGCATGAAGTGAACTTTCCGATCACTGTACAACTTAATTTTCATTAAAACTAATTAAAAACGATGCAACTTTAAACAATAAATATGATCGTATCAATTGGAATACATCAAGTAGGTGTCAATATACCTTATTTAACATATCACAAAACGAATCTCACAACTTGGACCTAATTACACAGTCGTTGGTTGACAGTTCTTTGGATATGGATTCGTGCATTAATGACCTGTCGTCATAGATAATTTATCGGATATCATTTCAGGTCCACGACAAACGACGCTGTAGTACGAGTAAAGATAAATATGTAATAAAATCGGATAGGCCGCATTGGTTAAACGCTGATTGTAAAAAAAAAAATATAAAAATATAATATTATAGATCGAAACAATTATTGTATAACCAGCCAAATGATACAACGCGTTAAAAATACATTAGAAGCTAGGCGGTCATACTGTGTTTGTAAGAAAAAAGCTTTATATAATTACAATATGTGAGGCCATAACAGAAAGAACAAAAATACATTTTTTCAGACAATGCCAGTTGTCTTTAAATTATTTGCTCGTCTTATTCATTTATAGTGTGTGTCTTCTCTTCATGTACGAGTCTAACTGACATAAATAAATACAACTAATACAACGGTTATCACTAAATAAATATTCAAATGGTTTTATAATAACTGTGTTTATAAGTAAGTTGTATTGGCCTTATTGAACATGCAAATTTGCATAATTGCTATCGAACGTTTTGTCGGGATTCCAAAAGTTTATTTATAGCTTCAACGTAATGCTTTTCACAAAAGATCTTTGAATTGAAATAAACGTGCAGAAACATGTCATACAAATAATAATTGCAACGCGTTGCGCATAAATGTGTGTTGGATTATTTTACACTAAGAAGTCGTTATATTAATATGTTTATGAGGGGCGCAGAATATATGACAATTACCAACACAAAACTGGACCCAGCTAACTTTTTATATTGTCTTGAGATAATGCCGTTAAAATTGTGTACATCGGGTTGATATTGGGTTTTAAATCGGTTCAAGATCGAATATACAAAATGAATTGATGTCAAACCGGCCCATTCAAACGTATACAATTCGGAACCACGGTAAAAATCCTATGTCTGCTAGCACTATGAACAGGGACTTTAAAATTAGTGTGACCTAACAGGAAAGTTACACTTAGGATTCCAAAATAACTATTTTTAAGTTTGGCGTAATTTGTATTGTACTCTTAATCATATCGGTATTCCATATTGGCATATTGCCATAATGACAATTGGAAAGTTTGTCTTATTAAAAAAGAAAATACACCTCTTAGAAACGAAGAGATCTAAACTTATAAAAACTTTAAATATTTTGTGAATAGGCATCGATTGGAATAAAATATGTTCATAAAGATACATTGTAAAAGACGCTCCCTTCCAGAATTGTACTCGAAAATCAAATAGTCAATGAGTTTGGTTGGTGGTCACCATACCAACACGCACGCACGCATGCACATTCGTGGGTATTGCACGTGAAATAAGAAATATACGAATTAAAAAAAATATGATTTCGCATATGGTTATCTTAAGGAATATCTGATTGATAAACACATGTTTGTTTTAATATCTGTACAGAATTATTTATTCAGAATTGTGGAGATAATATTAGATGAGATCTGAACATAATAGGCTGATCGAATATATGGCAGCTTTGTTTATGAACAACTCGTTTTGTACGTGCAACAAGTGTGTTACACGTTTATCTCAGCATACATATAGAACGTTTGCCTTGCCAACACAATCACCAAACAGATTTTTTTTTACGTTAATAGGTTCGAATTTTGCAAATCGTTTGATATTTAAGCAGCTTTCGTGATAAAATATGGGATCTAAATTCGTGAAACGTTTCAGTCTGTCATCAGAGCAATAAATTGATTATATAAGGCTATTACGACCAAAATTTGTACAGGTTCATTGGTGGTTAACTGTTCAACGATTTTCATTGAAAAGTTATTGTTTAAAAATGACTTCATTTTGTTGCATTCAATTTTAAAGCAAGGCTGTTACCGATACAATATTAATTGGACGTATAATTGAGCAATTCGAAATACATTTCTAGGAGACATTTTAATGTTTGTTTTTCAAATACTGATGAAATCGTGAGTTGATAAATTCTAAAAACAATTGTGTTAGACGAGTGATTGATGGTATACGTTATTCTCTAACAGGTTAACACATAAAACGATGATGAATACAAAAACTAGCATAACTGTTCAGAAGAAGTAGTACAAGAAATTAAACGAAAGTCGAGATTTATTCAATTGCAAATAATTTGTTCCTTCAAAACGTATTCATTTATACAAACAATATTTGATCGAATGGTGCCATATTAAAATTGGTAGTTGATTTTGCATTACATTCGTTCATCTTCACATGTTGGCATAAGATTAATAGATATTCTCAACTTGTTTATTGTTTTATTTTGGCATCATAAAGCAAGCTAAGGGCATCGCAGAAAGTATTATGATCTGTTTTAGTATTTATCAAGAAATACAACGTTTTAGCAGTCTAGAACACGAAAACGAACGATTAGACAACCATAATGGCCTATATTTTGTCTACGTGTCTATTATTTCAATACTTATATACTAAAGTTTTACTCAAAAGTGACAAACAGGTACTTGAATGAAATGAAACATTATAATGAAAAGGAGTATACAAATAACGCCATAAATGATCATACTGTAATATTTAATAAGTACTTCATACGTTGAATTCAATACCACCACACAAACGAAGGAAGCATTGATATATTTTATTTGAGATAAAGGACCAGGTAGGTGTTGTGATCTGTAAATTGTAAATATGCCAATTCTTTACCTCAATCAATAACATAATACAGTACGACGTATTTATTTTAAAGTATATTGGTATTCCAAAGATGATTTGGCGTTGGTATTTCCAAATGGCATTACGAAATAAGTGTTATTGAGTCCATTTAAACAAAAAAAAGTCAACGTTTTAAAATTGACAAGTTCTGCAAACGACGCAAATATTGTTATGCTCAAATTCTTATGTGACATGTTAATATTGTTAAATTACCAGCGACAGCTCTTTACAGCACACGACATTCCAAATTATTACGTGACCAACAATAGTTTATATTCAGTCGAGTCTAAAAAACAGACCGCAAAAGGAGCATATAATTCAAACTCCTTTCCAAAACGTCTAATCACCACACCATTTTTTACACAATCAACGGCTTTTGCACAAGCAACATATAAATCACCGTCTGAACCCAAACATATCGCGGTTGGTTTGTCTAACATTTTGATTTCATTGTTAATTGTGTCTGACTGCGTATCAATAAACAGAAGTCCATTATTTTGATCGCTTACAATAACAATGTCGCCACTGACAGTTATTCTTTGTGTCGATGACATTTTTTCTCCGTATTCAATATTGAAATCATACAGCAAATGAAGACATTCGGTTGAAATTTCGTATACATGAATCCCCTTCGGAATGCTAACGTAAATTTTGCCTTTGTGAACGCAGATACTGGAACACTCTTGTCGTTCGAGTTTTATTTGTGACGACCATTGTCTACCGTCATCCAAATCGATGTAAGCAAGTTTCCCTTGCGGATATGCTACAAGCAAACACATGTTTCTGATATGAGCAACTGCGCGAGGGTAATCTTTTAACAAATGCGAACGCTCCTTTTTCATGGTTTTAATTTTCATTTCAGTCAATTTACAGTTGGCAGTATCTGCAACAATAATTGTAGAATTGTTGAGGACACAGATGTCAATGATGCAACATGTTTGTTTATCCGCTGCATCCTTCATATTGATGGAATATTGCGGTTGTGATAGTGTACCGTCAAACCCCAAATTCTGAATGCCTATACCCTTTTCTGCTTTATTGCTACATTCCGTGGTTTTTGTTGCGGCAACAAAGTGTGCTGCTTCAACGGAAACCATTTCTGTATTACCCACATAAGACGAACAACTAATGTTTTTAGAAGGTTCAATGCTTGTTTCCTTTTGTGTCGACATCCATGCGTCTTCAGATATCTCGTAAAATTCAGTTTCACATTTTTTAGTTTGGCCTTTATCGACATTTGTGGCATGGTCGTTCTGATTCCATCTGAAATATTATTTAAACAAGCGCATGCTAATAAAATGAAAATGGCGTCTATAAAGTACATGTCAGTATAACATTTTGAAATCCCACATATGTTTGATTCAATTAAATAAAACCAAGAGGACATGTTTTACTGTTGTGGTTTTCATCTTCATAATGTCATTATTTTATATATATTTATTTTGTATTAAAATTATATTGTACAAACATGGTACGCGTGTACGTTACACACAATTTCCATAACAATAAGTATAATAAATTACCGTACACACCTTGATAACGATTTTGGTTGATGTTGTGGCATCCACTTGGCATGCTCTCGAAAGCAACAAACACAAAATTTCATATTGCATTGTGGGCAATGGTGGGAGGCTTGATCCCGGTCAACAGTGGTGCACTTCTCACACAGGTCCAGGGAACCAGCATTTGCTTCAAATGTCAATTCATCACCAGCTTCAGATTGGATCATCGAATAGTTTAGAGATCTAGTTTCATCTACTTCAATAAAACCTGACGACTTAACGGACTCTAATGTAACACTTGTAAATATTTCACTTAACCGTTTATCTACCTGCTTATTAATTTGCTCATCAAATTTCTCAGATTTGGTATTTATGTTTGTTTCCGACGTTGTTTTTTCTGCGGCAAATACATCCGATCGCATGCGCCCTCTCTGTCGGCTGGGAAAAGTGTTTACATACACAAATCCGCTTGCAGACCCAATCGTTGAGACATCGTCAGGATATTCATCCATTGTGCATTTAAATAGAGAGTCCAATCTTTAAACAATTCACTACACCAATTCTTGCATTCCTATGTGAATTTTAATATATACGTTTTTCATCTTTGATAATTATAACAAATAGGCTCCCTTGTTGGTTTGCATAACATTTTAAATATGTCACGTGTTTAATATATGTCTGCTCATTGGAAAAAATTACGTTATAATGAAGTACATCGTGTGAAACAAC
>VMBQ01015006.1:0-13942 GCA_007657795.1 Dreissena rostriformis | reverse complement strand
AAAAAAAAACATATAATTTCTCCGAAAATTACGCTTTGGGATTTAAACGATCAAAATTAATATTAATTGAATGAACAAAAAAGCGTTGATATAATAATCAACACTTTAAAAAAAATAAATCCGTAGCGAAAAGGTCGTGATTGATGTGCATTACAAATAAGGGATTAAACTTAGTAAATTATATCGCTATCTGTAAATGATTTGAGTGTGATAACTGTTTTCCCAATTTAAATTTACGTGCGAATATACGTACACTTGTAGAAGCAGCGTTCGTTGATGCTCGTGTCGTCTGCGCTGAAAAAAATTGTCTTCCTGTTCATTTAGGTTCTAAATTTTTATTGTTGTCGGTAGGGATAATTTCTCTTCTACATAGTGAACGTTAATAAAGCTCAATCGTATATTTTTTTCAGAAATCATGTATATTACCTTTGTTTATTAATTGTGTTATAATCATCAGGTTATGCCTTGATCTATAAAAATGGCTGTAAACAAATCGTGTTAATGCACACACTGTAATTGATTTAATAATGGCGAAATTAAATATATGTTGAGGTATGGAAATGAGATATCATAAATAGCCGTTAATGCATACACATTAGTTAATAGCTATTTTCATAAAGTTTATACCAACATTTTCACATTAATTTTGGTAAGATGGCAGAACTTTGCCGTTTCAAATCTAAAATATTTCTGGCACCGACATTTGCTAAAACAAGTTTTTCTTTTGTATTGTTTACACGTTTGTAAAACTTATATTCAAAACTTGTATGTGTCGTTGTTATATGTCTAACCTCTGCTAGTTCAGTTTTAATTTAAATTTGTTATGTTTTACATTCAAAATTTACTCACTCGGTGCTACTGTCGTCTGACTGCAGACGCCGTCGTGAGCAATGTCTAACGTGAACACTTGCTGTTCGTGCAGATTATGGTTTGTTTGTAGAATAACCTTACATCTTTCTTTTGCAAAATCGCAACTGGAAGAAAATGCACGTTGGAGTGTGGCAGATTCAGAATTTTGTTTTGTTTAATGCAATAGTTGTCTGTCTTTAAGTCTAAACTTTATATGCGACTTGAATGCAACATGTTATTATGCAATCGTCTACTTAAACATTAAGATTAGCGAGGAATGTCAAATACAATTGATGAAGTATCTTTAAATGATATATGTGTCGCGTTCTGAGAAAACTGGGCATAATGCTTGTGCGTACATTGTCATCCCAGATTAGCCTGTGCAGTCCGCACAGGCTAATCAGGGACGACCATTTATTGCTTTTATGGAATTTTTCGTTTAAATGATGTCTCTGCTTAGCGAAAACCCAGTTAAGGCGGAAAGTGTCTTCCCGGATAAGCCTGTGCGGACTGCAAAGGCTGATCTGGGACGACACTTTACACATGCATTATGCCCAGTTTTCTCAGAACGCGACTTATATTTCAATGCAATTCATACTGACACGTTTAACTCGAATTTGGTGCAGAACAAAAACGTTTGTCTATGTGTAATAACAATTAATAGGGTATACCCATGAACGCTTCTCTTTGTACGTAAATGAATTTGCGACTTTACACATGAAAATAATCTGCAATTGGTTTAAACTCCTATTACGTTGATGGTCTGGTACTACTTCTTCGGTTTTCTTATAGTTGTTTATTCCTCACTGTTTTATCTGTATGTTTTTTGAAAAATATATGACGTATTTATTTGTTTTAATACAGTATATATTGTTATTTATGATATCACACTATGAATCAACTAACAATTAATAACATTAAAATTGCATATATTACTATGTGTAACAAATGAGTAGATTCGATACAACATTTGAAACGTACTGATGCGGATATGACACGCCGTCCGTACCACATATTGGCTGCGTATTATCAGTCTGTACGGGCGTACCTCGGGCGTGTATACGGGCACAGTCTACTCCGGACACCAAAGCATGACATAGATCCAAATCAACGCTGTGAATTGCAAGCTCTACGCACGGCAAAGGATCACGGTGGCAACTATGTGCGGGGCCTGCAAGAACTGCAATATATATATGAACCTCGCTTTGTGGGTAGGGGGTTAAATGCATGTGCGTAGAGTGTCATCCCAGATTTGCATGTGCAGTCCGCACAGGCTAATCAGGGACGACATTTTCCGCCTCAACTGGATTTAAGTCAGGGATAGTCATCTTTCAAACAAAAAATACAAAAAAGCGGAAAGTATCGTTTCTGATAAGCCTGTGCGCACTGCACTGAGAGCCCGCTCATTCGTGAGAGTTTTCTATAGGTATCATGATTTGTTTAAACAAATAAGTATTTTTTCAGTAAAGTGCAACCGCGCGTTTGTAATATGAAGTCCCCACACTGATCCGACATTTTTCTAACCGTTCAAACGCGCGGTTACACTTTACTGAAAAAATACTTATGTGTTTAAAAAAAATCATGATACCTATAGAAAACTCACACAGATGAGCGGGCTCTCCACTTTATCCCATTAAAAATGGTGAAATATTTAAAAAGGCATCCTTAAAAATGTTAACTGGGTCGCGCTTTATTGTCCCAACACAGATCTTAAAAAGTCACGTGGTATAGGCACCGTGACACTTATGCATAATTAATTTGTAAATGTAATTCGTCAGATAAACGAAGTGCACGGAAGTTCCGATTCTGAGCTAAGCACAGTAAAATGTAATCTTCAAAAATATACGCATGCAATACATTAACATAAATTTTTGAATGAGAGTAAAAGGGCAATTTTCATTACGTTTGCACTTTGAACTGTTTTCTTATTAAATACACATGAAGTGACACTTCAGCTGCACCAGCAGGAGACATACCTTATTATACTATGCGGTTCTTTATTAGCGCTTTTGAACGCACAATTATGTGTGAAAAGAGCGCTATACAAATATGGTATAATAATAATAATAATATTAATGGCAAGGAACCAATTTCAAACTCATTCGATGTTGTGTATTGGTCAATTAATAAAGATGTACCTTGTTCAGGGGTTCTTCCTCATGTTTAAATCACATTACGTGTATCATAATTACAAATAGTGTTTATTGACAGTTAAACAACAACGAATCGAAAATGACTTCTTAAATAAATAAGAAAAGTGCCTGGAAACAATAATCACAGATTTGACTTACCAATTTTTACGACAGCTAAAAACCAGACAGTCTTCATGGCGGAATGTTTGATCTGCATAGACCTTTTCGAATATATGTCAGATAGAATTGAGGATTGTGATGATAAAATGTAATGGACTTAATTGCCTAGCGACCATGTGATGAGTCTCACGCTTATCTTCCGTTCATGTCTTTATTGCCGACATTTTATTTAATGAATACGTTCATATACGCTCTCAACCAAATCATGTCGCAAATCTGATTTACATCTTCTTCATTCTGTCGCTACTATGAAATACTAAAATCTTACCGAACATCAATGACTTATAGAACGAATAGATACGATTTATAGGAGATTGAATCATGTCGTATGTTTTAACATTGTTTGTTTAATTTGGCTAAATAGCCTAGTATCGACAAATGCATCTCACTTAAATACGTATTGGCCATATATTATGATTATGGTATATGTTTCAAAGTCGTTAGTAAACAACGGAATAGGGTCCATCTATAAAATATATAAACCTATCCAGTTAGTGTAGTATGCACATCAAAATGTCAAACAAACGGTAAGTAAGAAACATTGCANTTTTTGTACCCAACATTTTCGTTCCCACATTTTTCACATATGAGTACGAAAACAAATGTGGGTACGAACATTTTGGGTACGAACAAAAAATGTGGGTACGAACATTTTGCCTACGAAAAAAATATGCCAACAAAAATTTGGGTACGAAAACATTTTTTTCAAAAAAAAAAATGGGTACGAAAAAAAATTTGGGTACGAAAATTTTGGGTACAAAAAAAAATTATGCCAAATAAAAAATTTGGGTACAAAAATTTTGGGTACGAAACAATTATGCCAAAAAAAGAAATTTGCGTCCGAAAAAAATTTGGGTACGAACAAAAATTTAGGTACGATAAAAAAATTGGGTACGGAAAAAAATTGGGTACGAAAAATTTGGGGTAGGATTTTTTTTAATACTGAAACATCTATGTTACCAGACCACATCTGGCGTTGAAAATTTGGCAATTGCTATAAGGAACACTGATTGTTAAATGTTTAACTTTATTTTGCGAAATATTGAACGAACTTTTCGTTAATTTTGAGTAGTAATGGGTCTTTAATTTCCCGCACTGATTTCTATTCATACGACGTACGATCACTAAAATGGTACCATGTTAGTAATTGTATGACTAGATATTGTATCGGGAAATTAAAATGGAATTTATTATGCCACAAACAAAATAAAAACGAGCATTTTGTTTCTACAAACATCTATGTTACCAGACCACAGCTGGCGTTGAGATTTTGGCTATTGCTATAAGGAACACTGATTTTTTATTGGCTAACTTTATTTTACGAAATATTGTACGAAATTTTCGTTGAGTGTTGAGTATGAATGGGGCTTTAAGAACTGACTAAAGTCGAATTTCGTTATCACTTTGTGACGTTGCTTTTCCACTTCCAACAGATAATTGAAATCGTGCCGCAATTTCGTTCTGGATCGTCTTATCGACGCCATAGTCCAGAATATTTCGAATTTACACATGTACTGTTAAACTTAATAATAATTTCACAATTAATGTGCAGCATATGTGTTGTGTGATACAATGTGTAAACAACTTCATGGTCAACATATACGTTCACTCGAGATTATAAATATTAAGTTCAATAGCATTTCATGTACTATGACCTTCTTTCACGCGTCAAATTTATTCGGCGTAGCTGTTTAACCAAGCTTTTCACCTTAAATGATCTTCACATAACGCCAGGAGACCCGAATGAATACACTCCATTCATGCCATTGGCTGATTTAAGCACAATCTCCCGGAACATTGGCAACATCATCGCGTCTTTGTAGAATAGGATGTATCACTAATTAGTTTAGGGAAATAAGGACTACTATATGCATGTTCATTTTGGCCCGATTACAATTACGCAGTACCGGTAAATTACATCCCCAAGACTTTGAGGGTCAGTGCTTGGTCAGTAAATCGTCAGGAAAAGACGGAATGCATTATTAATAAACGCCTTATGTTGATAGCACAGTATTGCTTTCATGATATCAAATGGCACGAATTTTACGGAAAGAAATAAATGAAAACCTATCGGTTAATGCCATTTGACTTGCTTTGTGAGACAAAACTACCGAAATAATATAGTGTTCATGATAAAAGGGAAATCGTTATAATTATCTAGCAACATATGTGTGACGTGGTCAGTCGGTCTGAAAATCTTTCCTGCAACACGTTACACTTCAATTTTCTATTGGAAAGTATCGTGGCTTGATGTTCCATTTACAAGACGCAATACGATTTTTAAAGACCCGCGTCATGCAAAAATATGAACCATGCAATATGCTGCCAACGTTGCTCCAGTCCAGCCTGCGCATCTGCGCAGTCTTGTCAGGGTATGCATACTGAGGAGGATACTCAGGCGATACCACGTAACATTGCGTGCTTTTTATAGCGGAAAGCGTAGCCCCTGACCAAACTGCGCGGGCTGGGCTTGAGCTACGCTGGCCGCATATGCCATAAGACCAATTTTTGCATGACGCAGATGTAACAGTGTTATTTGAAAGTGTATAAAGAAAACTGCGTCTTAATCAAATATCAAATGTTTAGATGACGAAGAAATAAATTCATAATCAACCACGTGATGACACATATGATGTGATCACACGTAGTAAAATCTACGAACACTAGTATAAAGGTTTAATATACGTGCACTTCATGACAAACATTTCATGCGGTGAATACGGGACTTTTAAGTGTAAACAGAATACAACAACACTTAAACAATTGTTTTCACTTGAATAACTTAAAAAAGTTAATTTTCTACCTCTATTTCAAAGTCAGGATATGCGAATTATATCTTTTTTGAAGATATTTCTTGATTTTGAAATGATCTGACATACAAAAGTCTACATTTTGTCACACAATATATTTTCCATGAAAGTACAACTATTTCTGGGAATAGTCCTACGATCAAAGATATTGTGTTGAGGTGATATTTTTATGTCCCCCAGTCTATACTGGTGGACAAAGTCCCACAGTCTATACTGGGGTCATATTGTTTTTGCCCTGTCTGTTTGTTGGTTTGTTGGTTTGTTTGTTGTTTTTTTTGCGTCAAACTTTAACATTGGCCATAACTTTTGCAATATTGAAGATAGCAACTTCATATTTGGCATGCATGTGTATCTTATGGAGCTGCACATTTTGAGTGGTAAAAGGTCAAGAGGTCAAGGTCATCCTTCAAAGTCAAAGGCCAAATATATTGGTCAAAATCGCTCAAAAGGGGACATAGTATTTCACAAACACATCTTGTTTTAAATGTTATTACAGTTTACATTCAATAATTTTCTCTCACTCATCTTAATCATTTTTTTTCTGTCACGATTCAACAGCACTTTTCTCCTTGTCTTTTTTGATGGCGTACTCTTGTTTAGAAATCCGCATTTCTTCCCTTTTAACGAATTTTATCGAGCTTTATGTTTGACGTTATTACGGGATGACATCATTTAATTTTCATATCAGAATAAATATAATGTACTTAAACTATGTATGCCTAGCGTCTAGAAAAAAGGCCCTGGCAAACAGCGTAGACCCAGATGAGACGCCGCATGATGCGGCGTCTCATCAGGGTCTGCGCTGTTTGCTTAAAGGAATTTCTGTAAGAAATATTCTTAATATTGAAATAAATATACTAGACATCCCTTATTTTGGAAATAAAGTGATCCAATTTAGAAGGATGGGAGAGGATGGGAGAGTCCACTAGGCAATAAATGGGTAAATGCTTTCAAATGCATACATCCTGGAATACAATGACAACAACTCCAAGACAAATGGAATAAGCAAGCAACGTGGATTAAGAGTATATGCGTCCATCAAATGTCGATGTCAAACCCAAAAACACTAGTCCTGTGTATTTTAGTAGTTTATGCAAACATTAATTTGATGAAAGTCAATATGAGAACGTTAAACTCAAACTCATTATTAGTTGTCAATGCAATGCACTGCATGAAAACGTATGTTCAAGTCCATGTCGTTTTGCTTCAGATTTACTTATATTCCAATTTGCATTTCTACTTTATAAATATAAAAATAAATATTTTAAACCACTAACATCCTTATTGAGTTTCTTGATTAAGCATAACTTAGTACATGTTCACATAAACGAGTATTTTTTCAAATTACAAAGATCTATAGTAGGTCTATATATTGCTTTCAGATGGGTTGCTGGTAATTAAGATGATAATTTATTGTGTTTTTTTTTCAGATTATAATAATGTCGTTTTTTTATTAAATCATAAAGTATACGGGCTGTAAAATTTGTATTTATTTGAGAGTATTTAACATATTTGAAACTGTAAAACCTGGGGCCGTTTTCCAGTAGCTACTTTTATGCAGCTACAGGTAGACGTACACAGACAAGACAAGCTTTGCAGTGTGGCCGTTTAAACACTAATTTCGGTTTTTCTTGAATTGCACGACCATTATCTGAATTGTTAACTATATGCTGATATGTCTCTAAAGCGTTTTAATCAAGACGAGATGTAGATGCTATTGGTTTTGTTTCCGTTAATCTATGCCGAAAAATGAGATTTACGAACGATTATTCATACATTAAAATCAATGATTAGAGTAAGTATGTGAACCTTAAAAAACGTACACTGACATCAAACTAAAGGTGCAAACATTTCTTTGAATTACCATGTAACTGTCTGTGAGTTTTGTGTTTATATCGTGTCACGGAAAAATGGCGACATATTGTATTAAAACCCCCAAGTCAGAATATTTTTCATTTGACAGTCTCATAAACGTTTTTTAAACATTTCAAGATTGTGTATCGGTCTTTTATTTTGTAAACGCGGCTGAAATATGGTTTATTCGATTTCCCGCGATACAAGTATGCTTAGTGTTATTATGAACAATGGTGGGCTCTTGAAACAGAACAGCCGAACAACGTTTCATCTACCGCGCTGGGGCAGTAAGGGATGTAGTTTACATTTACCGTTGTTTTAGTGCATAATTAGTTGCCTCAAATAGTAGCCATGATGTAGCTCTGGTAAACATCCAACCATTCGGCTTAATAGTTATCTTAAAAGAAACGTGATCTCTTTTACTGTTCTTTGCTTAATATTGCAATGATATGAGATTATTTGTTCTTTTCAAATATTCTTAAAAGTTAAAATATGATAGATTCCGTAAGATGATGACTCTTGTGTTGTGACGTAGATACCTTTGGCGATTGATGGATGCGATCACACGCTTTAGATATCAAATATTGGAACGGCACACGAAGCCAAAACAAACGAAAAACTTTCCTTGGTCATTGTCAGTTCGATTCTTTTTTACGTCCGGCAGTTGACCGATCGCCAATAAATAGGACAAACTCACAGTCATGAAGAAAAATATAGTCAGTACATCGAATAACAATGGTATCAAGACGAACAGCAATGTGGTATTTTCAGTATGGTCGGCTCTGAATATCATGTTTGACAAAACATACGTTTCACTTAGGCAGAAAAACGGACCCGTCCTTTACGCATCGATTGCATTTATTTTTATTTTTTATTTTTCTTTGTGTGCGTGTTTTATATCCAAACAATGGAGTCTCCACGAATTCCATTTATAGAGGCGTTACGTCACTGCACTTGTCTGACCTCTTTACTAGGATTTTACCAGATTTGGCCTCATGTGCATACACATCGATATGGTCCGCTGGAGAATGAAATAATTTCTGAACGAGCATAATATTCTTCATTCTTCTAAAAGCCATGTCTAAACTTAATAATTAAAGTGAGACTGTACGATTTTGTCAAATATTTATATGTGTTAAATTGTAATATATTGATAAAAAATATGTTACAATAACACAAAATATGCAAGAAAAATTATACATTGAAGACAAATTTCATAAAATGCAGCAAAGACAAGTTAGCGCTGGTTAAAGCCGATTTAAATAATGTAGTATTTTGTCACGTTGACTGTATATTGTCTGTACTTTTTCTTGTTAATGTATATTTTGTAATAAAAAAAATGTAAAACTTCATACATGTTTTATGTCGTACTTCATTTTGATTAAATAGAAAATAAGTCACATGTTAAACAATATTATTATGTAATTGAAATTAATTGAATTTATGTATATTTTGTAATAAAGAAAATAAAAAAACTTCATACATGTTTTATGTCGTACTCCATTTTGATATAATAAAAAAATAGAATTCACGTGTTTAACAATATTATTATGTAATTATGTTGTATTTTGTCAGTGTGACTGTTATGTGGTGTCAGTAGACTATATGGGGCAGTAGAAACATTCAAAATGGCCGCCCGG
This sequence comes from Dreissena rostriformis, assembly GCA_007657795.1. Classification (NCBI taxonomy): domain Eukaryota; kingdom Metazoa; phylum Mollusca; class Bivalvia; order Myida; family Dreissenidae; genus Dreissena; species Dreissena rostriformis. The sequence goes on along the minus strand of VMBQ01015006.1, from coordinate 4,477 downwards.
AATCGTCGATTCAACAGTTTCCTTCCATTTCCAATCGAATTTGCTTTAAATACTTTAAAAACATTAGAATAACACTATGTAGCCTGCAGCTTAGCTGATTGTAACCTGGCAACAACAACAACAGATGGATTACAATACTTTCACAACAGCACGAGTTAAACTTTAAATGGAGAAATCTGTAAATTAAGACAGTTTTAACTGGTAACATTTACCAAAAATGTGTAAAGTACCACTCTTAATTGATATGTATAGTCACATTTATAAATTACTGGCGGAAAACGTTATCCTTTTACAGACAAATGTCTGCCTGCCAACAGGAAGTGACTATTAGCAGTTGTAAACAAAGGAATTAAATTCTCAAAATTGATTCTAGCCTGTTTATTTGATTATATTGACTGGTCATTAAATTTAACTGGTCAGCAATAATTATTATGTGGTCAGGCTAGACTGGACCACAATTTGGGAGGAAAAGACGCCATTTTCTGGTTTGTAATCCCGCAGTGAATGCTCTAGTAAATAAAATTATAAATAACCAAGATTAAGCAGTTTTTCCTTTAACTATTATATTTAAATATACAACTACGACACAATGATTTTGTTTCAAACATATATATATCAAGGAAAAACTGCTTTATCACTGCGGGATTAAAAACCGGAAAATGGCGTCTTTAGACGTTTAGAATTATTGTGTGTGAAAAAGAGTCGATTTCTTGTCTAATATTCGTAGACCGAGCGAGTTATTGACGTGGACAGTGTTCCTTGGATGTGTTTTATATGGAGCTATATACAATTTATCGGAGAATCGCTTATTACGTGCGTAACACGGCTCTACAGTGTAAACACAAGTGGACAAGCTTAGCTACATCGACCGAATTTTGGACAATTTTTCGTGTTTGAGACCGTGTGGACAGTTTAATACTGCGTCGAATGTAATGGCACTGGTACCGATTGAGAGATAATTTATTTTACTGTAAATCTTTGCAGAGTGTTTGGTGATAAACATATAAACTGTGGAGCGGTGCCTTGGAATTCATGTCCATGTGTTGGAATGCGTTGGTGCCCTTTTCCTTTTTCTTACATACATTTTTTTTCTGGCCCCTGTGAGTTATACATCAAGACATTGGGGTAAGAAACTTAAACAATTCATAATAATAGTTTACACTATTCAACTAGAATAAGTGTTACTGGGGTATAACATCGATGAATATACAAATGTTTGACATTGTGATACAATATTGTGATCAATTAATAGTAACAAAAATATGTATTTTACATTCCTTTTTTTCAGGATTTTTCCTGAAGTTTTGTTATTGTTATATAATGTTCTTGAATTTAATATTTTCCATAATATTAGTTATAAAAAACAATGTTCGTCCTTGTTAATTTGATGAGATGGAAAGTAGTTGGTGTGATATAATCGTTACAGGGTTAGTTACTGACCCGATACCGGATTATACGGTTCTGTGAAAAACCATATCGGGGCTCAACCTTCGGTCTCGCCCCGATATGGTTTTCCACAGAACCGTATATCCCGTATCGGGTCAGTAACTAACCCTGTAACTATTAATATTATGTCTCTAAATGCAAATGTTTATTCAATTTCATATTTGTATACGTTACATTGCAAGATTGCCTGCCTTGGCCATATTATTCTTTTCTGTATAGGTAGTTGTCCAAAGGCGGTATGCCCAATGGAACACTAACTTTGAAACTTTAAAAATTCGTATACGAATTAAAAGAAAAAGAATTTGGAAGTTCAGGTTTTGGAAACATGATTTATTGTTTCAGTATCAATTTTACCACACAAGTACACATAAGCTGATTATCCACCTGGAACTTAGCGAACATGACAGGTGCTAGTGTCCGGCATTATGCGTAGACCTGGTTTAGTGCATTGAACTTTGCTGAACTCGCAGCTGAAAAAGATGAAATAATGCATGGAGACATTTCTGATAAATAAACAATGAATTTCCATATAGTATTTTTATCGGCCAAGAACGATTTTGAAGTACATTAATACAAATATATATTTAGGACAATCTACGTACGAGGCAGTCTTAAGGACAGCTGCATCCACCGCCATATTCGTTTTCACCATCAATTGAATGTGACCTTTAGTTTAAGATAGTGTGACTACCACATGCCTCTTCATCTCAACCACTTACTATTTTCACCTTAACAAGTTTTGTTAAAATTCTTCAAAAGAGTAAAGAACATAAGAAGCTGACATGACAATGTTACCGATAGACTAACGGAAACAATACACACCTTAAACCCATTACCGCGATGCTTCATACAGCTCACTTCTTTTTACAAATTGGAACACCCAAATTTCAGAAAATCTTCGTCAAATAAAATAATTTATAATGTGTGTAAATGCAGGGATTACGTGATCAATAGTTCACAAAGTTAAAGACCCATTAATACTCAAAAATCAAAGGAAATTTCGTAAAGTTTTTCGTTTAAAAAAGTTATCCAATAAAAAATCAATGTTCCTTATAGCAAAAGCCAACATTTCAAAGCCAGATGTGTTCTGGTAGCATGGATGGTTGTAGATACAAAATGCTCGTTTTTATTTGTTTGTGACACAATTAATTCCATTTTAATTTTCCGCAATTATATCTTTTCATACGACAAACGAACACTAAAATGGTACCATATTAGTGTTCATGTGTCGAATGAATAGATATCGTCGAGGGAAATTAAAATGGAATTGAATATGCCAAAAAAATATCAAAAAACGAGCATTTTATATCTACAAACATCTATGTTACCAGACCACTTCTGGCGTTGAAATTTCGGAAATTGCTATTAGGAACACTGCTTTTTAATTGTTTAACTTTATTTTACGAAATATTGCACATTTTTTTGTTGATTTTGAGTAGTAATGGGACTTTAAAATTATGTGTTTAGTATTTGATCCTTACGTCACGTTTGGGCATTCACTTTTTCCTTTTTTATATGGTCAGATACATTTGATTGACAACGTTTAAGACATGCGTTTTGTTTGCGATCAATTCTGGATTAAGCGCGAGATTTTGCTAGCCCCCCAAACCGATTTAAACCGCAAATGCTTTGCATTGAACGTTATTGGGCTTTATACTTGTATTGTTGGTGTTCTGTTTCAAAAGTAATTAATCACTTTGATTTAGAAAGGAGAAAACACATACTCGTTTGCGTAGAAATTGCCATCGGAGCCGCAGATGATATTGAACCCAGTGTTACATGTTATGGAGGCGGCGTTCTGACAGAAGACGTTCACGAGGATGTCCGTCGCCGACTGCGTGGTCGTGGGAGGCAAGGTCGAGGTGATCGTAGGTGGGTCAGTTGTCGTGGGAGGCAAGGTTGAGGTCGCGGACTGCGGGGCTGTTGATGCCGAGGCTGCGGTCTATTTCAAACAGACATAGACATAAACGTGTGTTATATTACAACACAATACTCAATTAGTATGAAAAATAATCATTTCTTGAGATGTTGTAATTAATATAAACTTATATAAAACACATGTCCTTTGACCTAATAATCACGATCATGACTCGACTGACAAAAAAACTTGTTATTCAGTTCGCTCAATATCCGAGAGGCATTTTCATGTTTCATAAATCAGGACTTAACAAACTTAACATAGAATGCACATTTCAAATAAATACATGTTTACACTGCACGTCCTTCTACATTTCTGTATAAAATACCATGTATTTACTATTTTTTATTTAAAACATTCAATAACGTGTTCGTTCGTGATGTAAAAGAAAACAAAATAAATTTAACGATAGGACGTTGATATAATATTCAACGCTTTAATTAAATATAAGCTTAGAAAAACAATGGTTTTCAAGAAAAGGCGTGATGTACCTGCATACAAAGGGAAATATAACAGTTCATCATATCGCTTCTTTTGAATGCTTTAAGTGCAATTATTCAATTCCCATGGGACGTAAATGAAAGTGCGAATATTCGTACATTTGTTGAAGCAGCGTTCGTTGATGCGTGTGTCGTCTGCGTTGTCTGTTGAGTGGAGACTCTACATGGTGTGTCGTGGGCCTTTGTTATGTTGGCATTCTTGCAATGAGCCTTCGCTAAATCGCAGCTACAAGATGTGTTTTACTTCAATAAATATCAGGCATTGCAATACAGTATGAGGTTCGCTTATTAATAGATTTCCTGACTCAAAAGTTATTAAGAGAGTGTGATTTTAAGTGCATTTATGCAATAGCCATTAACTACACGTATAACGCAAAGGCCAACTACTTTTGTTGTTTCAATGTCTATTATTTCTGCAATGTTTTTTTTTATTTTTTTATTGATTAAAATTAATATAAATCTTAAAATGTCGATGGATTTATATCGGGATTTAGCATTCTTTAATAAATATTATTACATAATTACTTTATTTCTCAGTTTTAGCTTGACATAGTTTTATTTTTTTACTATATCCTATGCTAATTTATGAAATAAAGTATTAAACAAATAACAT